>OMNN01087468.1:0-17901 GCA_900302755.1 Chromis chromis
CACCACCCCCTCAGACCAGCCCTAATGGGTGGACATGAGCTGCTTGCTCAAACTGACAATGTTAGTGTGAAATATAACTACACATTGTTGTTTTCAATATAAAAACATTTGCACAAAGCAAGCCTATCCACTTTCCCATGTTGATAAGAGTATTAAAATGATAATTCAAGGGACATGAACTAGTAATGCAAAAGGGAATAGAAATGTTGGCTGTATGGTGCATCTGTAGCGTTGAGGGAGTTTGGCTTAAGTGAGCCATTAAACATGTGAAGCAGAGAGAACACAGCTGTGAAAGTGAATAAAAGCCTGCTGCCTGCATTCAGCACTATGGAGGGTTATGCTTGGTCTACTGTTTTGTCCCATAGCTGATGGTATAAGGTACGTTTTTTTCCCCGATCTTTGAGTTAAAGTGAGTGAAATGATGTGATGATATTGCAACACTAGACTTTGATTTCATTGGCAAGAACAGGATAGGATACCTAACATGACTACTGGCTTCATCATACTTTTAAGTTGACAGCATTCTATCAGTCAGACATAGGTCACCTCAGTAATGTTCCTCAGAGCTTTGTTCAGACATACCCTCCTCGGTGACAGAGAGCCACAGTACACGTGTAATATTTGTCTTTATGCAGCAATACATAAAGTGATATATAATAAATAACAAAGCTGTAATAAACAAAAGACTAAATCTAATCTAATAACAAGCTTACCAAACTGTCTAAATAACTAAACGTTAACTAAAAGGAACTGAAGACCCAATGGATTTCTTACTAATTGCAGTGTTCACAGGAATAGGAAAATCCATAGTGTTAGTGTTGGCTTACATTATTACCATGACCTTTGATTGTATGCCCACATGTCAGAGTTCTGTGAAAACAGTAACACCGAGGAACAATCAGAAATGGTGAAAACTTTAAGAGTGATTTGAAAACCAATAAACATGGACTGAGTGTGTTTCTGTTTTAATGTCACAGTATTTGTAGTTCAGTTCAATCTAAACTCAGCTGGGCTTTACATCTGTTTGCTTCTCTCCTGCTCTCTTTGCTCACATATACTGTATTTTAATACAGCTGAACTCCCAATAAAGCTGTTCTCATTTACACATTGTTCTGTTTCTGCTGTCAGACAATAGAACAAGTATTAAAATAGTAATTGGGAGCAGCACATCAAAGCTACATGCTAACCAGCAGTCTCTTCAGAGCTGTTTCAAAGCTACAGCTCTGCACCGCTCTAATCATGATTTTATAATAGCATAATATGGGAACTTTAACAAAGCTTTGTACCTTAGAATGAGATGAATTTGAAAAGGTTCCTTACAACAACCAACGTATACTTGGTAAACAAGTGTATTCTAATTGCTGACAAACAGCTTAACATAATACATATCCACTTGAACACTTCATTTGATAACCAGGGCCTCACTTCTTCTTTTCCTTTTTTTTCTTCCCTCTCGCTGTTTGTGTAGATTGTGACCCAATAACATAAATCATTTGTATTTTGAGTGAAACCTTGGTTTAAGGTTCAGGTTAGGGTTACGTTTAAGCTAAAGTTAAGCTCTAAAATAGGATTAGGGTGTTAGAGGTCAGTTTACTGTTTACTGTGACCTTTGAGTTGATGTAAGTCAATGTAGTGTCCTCTGAAGTGATGACAACATGACTGTGTGCATGTGTTCATGCATTGTGTGTCAACAACCTTATTTCTGTAACCTTCTCTTTGTCTTCTTTTGGCTTCTCCCACAGTAAAGCAGCCCCCCACAATAATCAAACAGTCAGTGAAGGATTACATTGTCGACCCAAGAGATAACATCATCATCGAGTGTGAGGCCAAGGGCAACCCAGTGCCAACGTAAGCACTATACTCTCACATGCACACACGTAGCACTCACAACACGCTCGCTTATCTGCTCTGGGCCATTATTTTGAGTTTTAAGGAACAGATCTATTGCAGAGACACAACCAGACATTGGGCCCAAAATGTAATTGTTTTTATTCCCAATTTAAAGTTTCTAAAGTCTAGATTTGAATACTTGTTTCACATTTACTAGCTAGGCTGCAAAATCTGTGCATAAAAATGTCCTTTTTGTTTAGTATTTAACACAAGGGTACCCTTGTGACAAGGAACAGATGATTACATTTTTCTAGTTATTATTATTATTATAAGCTAAAATGGGACCTTTAAAGGGGTACTCCACACAAATAAAAAATATCTAAATACCTGTGAGATATATATTAAGCTCTAAAGGGGTTGAAGCTCCAGGACTCTACCTTCCAATAATGCTTCTCAGAAGCAACTTTCCCAAGTACCTCTGCTTTAAACATTTGTAGTCTTCAAAACTAAATGCACTGTCACATCGTAGTTGCAGTAGTTATTCCTCGTAAAAGGCTTTAAATCAACATCCAAGTTGTAATTACCACTGTCTTGGTGCTAAAATGTGCAGAAGTCCCGACAACACAAGCAAACATATCCACCAGAGCACTAACAATTAGTAGATATTGTGCTGTATTGAATATGCACTGTGTTTTACCCCTCACATGTCCAGCATGACACTCCTGTACTATAGCTATGCAACATTATGTTTGAAGATTAATATTCACAATGTTTATTGACGTAGACAGCTGGAATCTCCATTGATGAGTGAGAAGCAGCTGCACAAGAGAACTAGCAGCTGCTATCTTGAGTTGTATGATGGCCATAACATGTTATAAACATAGGAATATTTCATGTCATTGCCTTCCCTTCCACATGGCATGAATGTAGCATAAGCTGTGATTTACACAAGCATGACAAATCTCTTCACGAGACATTTTACAAGAGTTTCTACTGGCTGTGTGGTACTCCTAAGTTATGACAGTAGAGTAGCTGGTGTTCACAATGTGGACTCATGCAGCACTTAATAAGAAAGATCTTGCAGGTAATTCAGAAAATGGTCTGATGAGTTAACACACTAAGTCTGATGTGACAACTTGAGAAGCTGGCAGACTGCAGACTCTCTACACCAATCATGTGCAACAGGAGAGGAATAGAAAAAGGCACAAAGCTGAGCTCAAAAGAGTCCAGAGTGCAACCCAGTTGAGAGCTGAAATGAATTTGTACCCTCCTCTCTGTCATCCCACTGTATCAGTCATTGTGTTCTCTCCAGCCCATTGTCTTTATTTCCCTCCTGTGCTTCCCTCTGCTCTCTCTGCTCTTGGTGTGTCCTTGTCCTCACACCTCTCTCACTTCCCACCCCGTCTGTCTCTGTGTGTTCTAAAGAATGACAGTGGCACTCTGTCCCTCCTCTGTCTGTCTGTCTGTCTGTCTGTCTGTCTGTCTGTCTGTCTGTCTGTCTGTCTGTCTGTCTCACACAAACACACAATACCACTTTTTCACCTTAGTCAGCCCTTCCTTTTCAGTGACCCCCTTCTCTTTCATTTGAATGATGCCTGAAAGCTCCTTCCCTGCCCTCTAACAACCCTATAAACTCAGTGTGACACCTGTCTGCCTGGCCCCTAAAGGTTCAACCTGACAAGTGGTCTGTTGTGCTTTTTGCTGCTGCTACTCCCCCATGCTGCCCTTCCATCCCCTCCATCACTCTGTCTGGCTGTCTGTTGCAGCTGCTGTAAACCCAATCAACTCTCACTGTCCTCTCTTATACCCTATTTGTGGTTGCTGTCTGGAAAACAATCTGCCCATAAAACCCTGTATATCCTGTGCTCTGTTTTCTCTCTCCTCTCTTTCATTTTACAGGCCACTTTTAATATCTTTCAGTATAGCTATAGTGTATGTAAAGGATTCTACTTTTTAAACTGCATGTGTGGTTTTGACTCATTCTGTTTTTTCTCAATCTCAACTACACCTTACGTCAACATGTCATCTATATCTCGATAGTCTGACTCACCAGATGAAGGGTGTAGTTGTAAGCCTGCTATTGGCCGATTATCGACATTCTGCCCCCGCCCACTATCTGCTTGTTAAAATTTAGTTCACCACAGGACACAACAACAGCAGCCTCCTGGCTGCAACCTACCACAATGAAAATGAAACTGGAATTGAAAGTTTTGCCGAGTATTGGGATCGTGCAGTCAGGCAGCTCTGCTAGTTTTTTGTGGTGGATTATCCATTTTAATCAGAGTGGTCGTCTCTCTGCAGGCAAATGTTCCACCAAAACAATTCCACCGTCACTGTTTTAATAGAACACCTAAGCCACATTCTTCCTTCAGCTCTGTCCATGACGACTGTGATTTGTTTAAAGAAATACAAACAAGCCAGACTGTTTTCCCCCTATAACAGAATGATAGCGTAGTGCAGCCAGACCATTATGTTCTACAGAGTGGGCTGGCAAAGCCAGACTAGTATTTCAATATCCTATGAGGATAAAGAAAAACATTTGTTAATGCAGGTGTAAATGTATGTATAATGCAATATGAGTGGAATCAGATCTTTGAGACCACAACTGGAGGATCTTGTTGTAATCAGATGTCAATTTTCTTTTCCGTTTAAGTTAAACCGATCACAATAGACAGACAACAGTTCTGGAAATATTGGCTCATCACTGTTGTGTTTTTTGTTTGACATGCATTTAACATGTTTCATTTCTGATATGCAGAATGAAGTCTAGATGTATAAAAAGCATTCATTTACACCTGAAAATCCCAAACACCAGTTTTATCAGGACTAGTCATCAGCTTCAGACAAAAACCTTCAACTTTAAACTACTCTGTATGAAATGATCCATGTCAAACTGTAGTTAATTCATTGGTATCTAGTTATAAGCAAACATCTGTTGATAACAAGTTTGTTCATTCGGTGTATTCAGAATAATATTGACCAGGACTGCACTAACATGTCACATCTGTCCTGCAGGGGTCTGACAGAAAACTGTGATCAATACATCCATCCGTCCATCCATTTTCTTCCTCTTATCCGTTTGTAATTTTACACAAACCTAACTGTGTGCAGTTTAACTCCACACCGGGAATACCAGGAATCAGTGCTGGTACATAAACCAACTGTTGGATTAGTCTATATTTTCTCTGTATGTCTGTCCTTCTATAACGCTCATCTTTCTCAGTCATCCTCACAGGCTGCTGTCGCCTCCTCTTCTTATTCTGTTCTCGTCACACACACATGTATTTACACACACAAAGGGAAAGTTAAAACCCAGTCACATGTACACACATACACCTTAGACACTTAGAAGCAGGTCTGCACACACACACACACAAACACACACGGTGACACACACAGATACAGTGGTCTCCTGTGGTTACATCACTGGGGGTATGACCAGATCAGGACAGTGGTACATTGTTTATTTGGAGACAGACTGGCCTTACATAAGACACACGCATATACACGCACGCACACACGCACACACACATGCACACACACACGCGCGCACACACGCACACGCACGCACTCACCCAGATTCTTGTGTACACACACATACTTACAGAACCTCACAATAAGGCTCTTACAGCCACTCTGTCATGCACACACACTGGTTCTCCTCTTCCCAGGACAGGCTTTGTGCTCCAATAATGCACTCAGTTGACTATTCATGCTCATGAAACATTCACCGATACTATTCACTTGCAATCAGTCTCTCACTACGCAACACACACCATAACACACACATGGCTCTAGTCTCCAGTACCTCACTAGTGGCCTGTTGTTGTGGCTCTGCACTGTGCTGCACCTCTAACAGGCCCAGCTTCACTGTAACCTGCCTAAAAATGACAGGAAGCATCTTTTGTAAATCCCCACTCCTCACTAAAATTAGAGTCAGCTTATGTAAGCATATTCAGTGTTCCACACTAATCAGGCAGCCCTCTGGAAGCACCACATGGAACAGGATTAAGCTTCAGTAGTATTACATGCCCATGCAGAGTAGGATGATTTCTGTGCTGCTGTCATATGACACAGTTGACTGACATAAGATGGCAAAAGCATGACAGACAAAGACCTTTCATACGCTTTGTTTGTTCAAATAATGAAGCGTTCATGTCGACATGGTAATAGTCCATGGGACAGAACCTTAAACCAAGATAACTTTTAAGGAAACTTTAACCTTCCTCAAACAAACATAAATGCTATATGTCCATCATGTTTTCTACATTCTGTTTCACCAAATGTATAATAATGTGTCTTGTCCAAATAAATGATATAAAGAGGGCAACAGTTGCATAATTTATAACTCCTGGGATCAACAAGTTTTTTAAGGCCCATTATGATTTGTTGAATTGTTGCTTAGGTTTTCATGGCGAAGGAACGGGAAATTCTTCAACATCGGGAAAGATCCCAGGGTGACGATGCGGAAACGTTCGGGAACTCTGGAGATTGGCTTCCGCAGTGGAGGACGGCCAGAGGACTATGAAGGAGAATACCAGTGTTTTGCCAACAATGATTTTGGAGTGGCGCTGTCCAACAAAATCTTGCTCCGGGTCTCCAGTAAGAACCCACAGGAACACATACATTGCTTTTAATTATTATTTGTTTATTATATTTGGATGTAATTCACACATTGAAACATAATCACCAGCTATAAAGAAAGTCATTTTAGTCTAAACATGGTTATATTAGAAAATAGAAAACTAAACAGTCAGCAACTTAAGTCTTTTTGTGTGCTTGTTACAGAGACAGAGATAGTGCTTTAAAATATCTGCTGAAATAATTCACATTTTGCCACAATGTCATTTGTAAAGAACAGTAATATCAGCTCAGTACGGATCACTGTGTGAGAGACTGCAGATTTCCTTTTTTCTCATTTCTTTCTTCCTTCTCACCCTCCCCCTTCTCCATCCTCCAGAGGCTCCTCTGTGGCCTAAGGAGGTGCTGGAGCCAGTGTCGGTGACTGAAGGCTCCCCGCTGGTTCTACCCTGCAACCCCCCACCAGGCCTGCCTCCTCCGTTCACCTTCTGGATGGACAGCAGTGAGAACTCATTTCATACCAACATGCTCCCAGTTACACAGAGTGTACCTTTCTTTCTCCATATGTAGAGTGTTTTTATCTCTGTGTCATTTTCTCTTCTCACTGTCATCACTGTATATGCCACTAAAAACAACATTATCAGCCATTACATGCTGCTGTTTGATCATCTTAAAATGAGACAAGTGAGCAGCCAACAACTGTGTGTTTACCGACTTTACATTAAGGGAGAACTAGAAGCGAATTGTGACCCTTCTTGCAATCCATATTCCCTAAACACAATTATTGAAATGAATTTTGCCTCTTAAAACTGAGCGTCTGATTAGGAGACTGAATGCATTATTCTTAGGGGTGAAGTATTAACTGGTGTTGAGTTTCTCTAACACAACCACCTCAAATTAAGTCAGTCCCTGAAGAAAACTGTCGAGGCTCTGGAAGGTGCATTTTATTTGCTTTCAGTTACCTTACACTGTAGAGAGCCAGAGATCTCTCAGGTAATCTGGAGACCAGCTTTATTTCCCTCTTTTCATAGCAACTTGTCTCCAGTGACCTCTAAGCATAAAGCTTTAATTTAGTCTTTTATCCCTAAAGCTCTTGTGGCTCCTTCTCAGCAGGTTGAGGGAGGTTTCAGGAATCCTTTCCTCTTCTTTCTTCTTTGCTTTTTTTTCCCGTTCTGCCAAATGGATTACACTACAGTATAGCTCAGCCTCTGTGTGTGTCTCTGTGTCGCCCCATAAGACTAGGAAGAGCAGACTTCATGTCCATCCAGGAAGCAGTTTACAGACAAATAGAGACCAAAGGCATCATACTTAAACAACAGAACAAATCATACCACTAATGAAACAGTTCATTTATTTCAGTATTTGGTATTACAGACTTAACAGCTTGAACATTTCATCAATCTCCATGTTAGCAAAGGTCCCTTCCCCATCATGTCATGCAGCCCAGACAGTGGGTTGTAGCAGGGATGTATCATTAGGACTGATGCCCAGCTGCTAATTGGTCCTGGAGCCTTGTCTTGACAGCCAGACGGCTCACGTCAGTCGGTACAGTTACAGAGTGTGGATGTTGCTCCGGTGTCTGTGTGGGTGTGCTGGAAGTTAATGTTTGCCTGAAGTGACTTTATGATGACACATCAGCAGGGTTAACTTGAACTGACATCGAACTGAATTGTATGTGAAAATAGATGCATTTTGAAGCTAGTGGTTAGCCTTAAAGGGACTTTGCCTCTAAATCTGTCTATTGTATTTCTGGCTTTGTCAGAGATCAGTTGGTGGTAGCACATGATTCATGGAAAAACATATTTCTTTATTGTTTTTACACAAAAACATGGTTAGCTAGATACTCTTTATACTGTAACTATAGGCTTTAGTTGATACACAGGGGTCTGCTTTATTACAGGGTTCCTGAAACAAATTAGCATTGTGCTCCCATGAAATTGTGAGACTGACAGTTGACAGATTGAAAAAGATTCCAAACAGTAGAGGCTGTGATAACCAAACTTTTCGTATGTAGTATCACACAAATGCTGGATCCTATATTTTCCGCCATCCAGCCTGTTTTGTGGTTAGACTGTGGCTGCCTCGTAAAGTTCATGTATCTAGTTTTTAGCACAAGGTTTCAGTGAAATTTGTAATACAACGCCTTAACTGACATAACATATGAAAAATGTAGGTGTCCAAATATAACTACACACTTACAAAAAGAATGATGCAGCCAATCACACTGTGAAACAGTAAATGAATCTTGGGTGCTGTTCATGCAGATGAAAATACATTGAGTGTTTCCTGACAGTGACAGTGGGCTGCCCAGACCTTTATCAAACCTTTGACAAACAGCACTCCTGTTCTCTTCATCTTTAAGAGGTTAAAGCTCACTTTTTTCAGAAGAGGCAACACAGTTTAACCATTTGTGAGAAATAAACGCACAGCTTCAAACTTCTGGTCCAGCAGAAAAACTAAACAGAAAACAGGAAGATTGACTTATAGAAGATTTGTTTCATTGCAGAAGTCAAAGAAAGAGTTAGTCATAACAACAACTCAAAGAAAGTGTGCTCCTGTCCACTTCCACAATATGTGGAAAACACCTGCTTCCACAGCTATGCCAACAGTGGTCAGGATAATCATTCTCAATTGTAGGAAATGTACCAAACTCTGCTCTGAATTAGCTTCAATCTTACACCCAAAGACACCAGACAGCTTCAGTTGTGACATTCCACTTATCTAATATTAAGTTGCCTGTGAATAGTTCAGGCAGAGTTCTAAAGTCGCACTAACATTTAGTACTTGTCATTACAAAGTGAAAAAAGTAAATGGTTCAAAATCATAAATGTAATTGTCATGGATCATGAAGCTCAGTCAAGGTTACCATTACAAATGCAAATCCACATGTTTCTTACTCAGTGCTTTTAGAAAATTCACCGTTATTTGTAACCACTGTTAGTGCTGATGGCGTTTCTAGGAGCGTCTGTGTAAATCACATGTTTTGATATAGTTTTGTTTCATTCATTTGTCATTAATCTCTCTGTGCTCACCCCGTGTCCTCCAGGTATGAGTCCCATCCCTCAGGATAAGAGAGTGTCCATGGGTCTGAATGGAGACCTGTACTTCTCCAATGTTTTGGCCCAAGACGCTCACACAGACTACAGCTGCAACGCTCGCTTCCTCTTCACACACACTATCCAGCAGAAGAATCCCTTCACACTCAAAGTTCAGACCAGTAAGTAGACACCACACACAATCTGAACATTTTGTCAAACATGAGTGAACTTAGTGATTACTTTGTCAAAACTCTACGCTATAAAACCAACGGCTGTGGTCCTGTACTCTCTCCATGTTTGTGTGCGTGTCCAAATTCAATATGACATGTCCCCATCTAGAGGTGGTGACATGACATGACATGACTGAAATCTCTATGAAGATATTCCTCAGGTGGCTGCTGAAAGAAAACACAGTGAAATGTTGGATTGATTGATATAATGTTACATCTTTTCTTTTAGCTTTGTTTGGTGCTCAACACCACTGTGGTATCAAACTATCAGAGTGTGTGTTTGTGCGAGTTTGTGTGTAGACTGATGAGCCGATGTGTGCCTGTTGTTTCCAGCGGAGCCGTTTAATGACACATCTTACAATGCCACTGACCCCTACGGTGGTGAGTTTCTTCAGTCAGGACAGCTCCACCTCCTGTCCACCGCTTTAGTCCTGTCCCACAGTAACATGGCTGACATGCTAATCTACTAGCTCAGTGAAGCTCAATCTAACCTGCTAACTGCTCTCTACATCTGTACAATTCACTGATCAGTTTCATATGGAAATGTACGTGATGTAAGTAAAATGTCACGTTTTATGTCTTTAAAGGCATGATTGTTTTGTTTTATGCTTTTCTGACCACTCACAGAACATAAGACTGTTTATCTCTCATATGCAAGTCAAGGTCAGGAATACAGTTGACTCTAAGCAGAGAGTTGGTTCGTGTTGGATGTGGGAGAAAAGAGAAGGTGGAATGACCTGAATGACTGACGAGGCCAGACGAGCAGTGCTTGTGGGATGCTTCCAGTGGATGGACAAACCATGAACTGGCAACAGGGGTGTTGGGGGATGTGCTGGAGCACGTCTGATCTGCAGCGGGTCATTTTGGTGCCTGGTACCACAGGGCATCTTTAGAGTGCTTGTAGAGTCCATGTCTGAGCAGGTTGGACCTATTTTGGTGGCACACAAAAACAAATAGCATATTAGACATGTGGCCACTATGTTTTACTTCATTGCTTTCTTTTAAAATTTGACTCTTTACAAGATTGAAAAATCAAAAGCTAAGGGTATTTGGTCTGTCTTCTGGAGTTTTATTGCCTTAACTGTGCAAAGCCTGGGTTTAGATGGTGTTTTGAAGAATAATCCAAAATATATTTATCTATATATATTTATCACATCTAAGTAGGATAGTCAAGACAATATACTTCAGAAACACCTGACGACCCCAGGAAACATCCCTGAACATCTGTCCATATGCTTCAGACTAATTTACATTTTCTTTCCAAACAGTCCTCTTATATCAGTTTTCTTGCCATCAGAATAGACAACAGAAACAAATTCATGCAAAATTTTGCAGCAACTAAATTTTCTTAACCAGTGTAGTATAGATTCTATATAGAATGTGTCTTGCTGTGTTTTTAAAGCACAACTGTTTTTAATAAATTTTGTACTGAAGCTGTTAATACAGTATTCAGTATTCTAAGCTGTTTTCAATTTTATGAGAATATGCAATCAAATCAAGTATGAAATCATCATATTCAACGTAGGAGAAGGATGTCAGACTAGACCAGATGTGACTCCAGATGAACTAGTATCTCTCTGACCCTAATATACACTGGCACAGTAGAAAGAAGTATTCCTTTAGTCAGTAATCTGCTTAGACCACCTTTCAATCTATGTTAAATGATCACACATATGAATAAACATACAGTAATTAACACACAAATGACCCTTATTTTAAGTGTATTGCACAAAGAGAGGTTAATCTGTAAATTCATTTTGCCACACACCTCCTGCACACCATAGCTGGAGGGAACAGATCAGCCAAAGTGGCAGCATATGTGCCATTGACTGATTTGGGGGGCAGTGAAGCCCAGGGGTCGATGGGATATGCCCCGGAGGGAAGAGATGTTCCAAGTGGGAGACCATCCTGCCGGTTCTGAGGCCCTGTGGGACCGAGGAGGCGCCAGCACAGAGGAGGATTAGGTCACATGATGAATATTCAGCCTGGATTCACACTGGGGTCATTAATAGTCATATATGTATGGAAATAAGATTTGCTACCTCCTACTTGTGTTTGCATTTCTGTGTGAGAGTGGGGGAGTTGCAGGGACTGTAACAGCTGTGGAAATGCTGACACGCCAACACACTCTCATACACACAAGCTAGCTACTTTAATATTAATCTCTAATGAACACACGCAGAGGCAAGGACTACACCTCTGCCTCTGTGTGTGTGGTGCAGGGTCTAAGCCTGCAATGCATCTTGGGAAGTCCTGCTACCATCATCAGGTGGGGTGCTGGGTGCCTGGTTGCACCTGTTTCCAGGTTACTCTCTTATTCACCGTAAACTTCCCACTGTAGCAGCTGTGTTCAGAACAACTTTCCTTATGATGAATTCTTTCCTGTTTGTCTTTGTTCTTCTCAGCATGTCACTAAAAACAGCAGATCCTTCTCACCCACTCCTGTCTGTCTGCTGACTACTTGAAAAGCTAACAGCTAACAGATGCTTTTATTCCAATCCCATACAGATCTGCATCACAAAGGAGGCTAATGCACCATTAATCCCACACACTGCTCCGCAGGCTGTATCTCTGAGCTGACAGGATTTTATGTCCACAGTGTTAAAAGCAGTTGAGCTGAGATTGTAGCAAACTGGAGGTCTAAAAGCAGTTGCAAATGAATGTCACCTGTTATGTTTATGCCTTTATTTACAGTTTGATACTGAAAGTCAGGATTTACAATATGTAGTCTAAAAATAAATCACAGGTCACTTTATTTGAAACAGCGAAAGAATGTGGATTTAAAATGATCCCCTTCATGATTCATTTTGAGAAAAGGAGCTTGACTTTTGTGATTTTAGAGTCAACAGTATGTCTGATTAAAATGCTACATACGTTTGAGTGTTGTACTATGCAAACAAAGACAGCACTTGGCAGTTTGCTTACATCCCAGCCTGCTAAGGTAAACTGACTGATTCTTTTATGCTCAGAGATCTATTCACATTTTGTGTTCTGTCACACCAGCTGAAGCTATACAGCTGTACATTTGGCATGGGTTAACCTACAGGTCTTTTAAAAACCCTCCATGGCAACAGTTAGTGAAAGGCCTTAAAACCTAAAAGCCAACTCTAAAGAACACCAAGATTTTATTCTAAAGGCTTTAGAGTTGGCACAGCAGCCACTTACATGATGTAGCTGTGGCCCAGTACAGATTCAAAGCCCTGTGGCAATGCTTAACATGGGGCTGAAGACTAATGCACCAACTACACGACCTTAAATAGCATCTTAATTAATCTCATTACAGCAGAGAAACTGGGCAAATTTTATCAGCTACTTTACTTAAGCTTGAAGTGGCAATCTTTGCCATCTCTGTTCCTTTAGTGAACACAAAGCAAGATCAATGACCCTGTTGTTGTTTCTGCATCTCTTAAAGTCTTCCTGTGAGAAAAGCCAGAGGGTGTTAGACCTGGTTACAGGCCTCACCACTGACTGAAGCCACAAGGAACTGATCAGAATAATAGTGGCAGACTGACATGACAAAGAGGATGTTTAGCTCCTTGTACGAAGTGAGTCATGCAACAAGGATAAATAAATGTGTTTGTGTGTGTATTTACCCGTCCTCACTCCTTGTCTGCAGGCCGTAAAGTAGCAGAGTCCACGCCGATCTTCCTCTCGCCGTCAGGGACTGAGAGTTCTAAAATGGTGCTACGAGACGAGCAACTGCTGCTGGAGTGTATTGCTGCTGGACTGTAAGCACTTTCCACACACATATATGAGATTAGAATAGATGAAATATTCAGTGTATGTGAGTGCTGGTACAATACAGAAAGATCTATAACCTTCTAAAAGCCATTCATCTGTGTTTGCTTGTTTAACCATGTGGGGTCTTTTCAGTCACAGTTTATAATGTCATATGACATCACTCTGCAGCATCCTCACAAGGACATACTTACTTGTATTTTACAAAAAGATCCAAGGCAGTGGTACTAAGGAAAAGACCGAATTTACACAGGCTTAAAGACAGTAAATTGGTAATTAAAGCATCTTTACATTAAATCTAAATGATGGGTAGTAGTAGCATGCATCTGAATCTGCAATCTACACAAATGACAGTAACACCACAAGGCCAAACCCATACATGTCTCTCCTCCCTTTGTCTTCCCCTTCAGTCCAACACCCACAATCAAGTGGTTTAAGAAGGGTGGGGACTTGCCAGGGAGGAAGGTGAAGTTTGAGAACTACAACAAGACCCTGAAGATTATCAACGTGTCAGAGGAGGATGCAGGGGAGTATGTATGCATGGCTAACAATCATTTAGGCAGCATACGCCACTCCATCTTCGTTCAGGTTAAAGGTAAGGAGCTTACAGTGGTTATGTGCTTCTAGTTGTATATTAACTTGTGCTAACATGCTAACCTGACTCCTTGTGTCCCACAGCGGCTCCTTACTGGCTGGACAAACCATCAGACCTGGTGCTAGCCCCGGATGAGAATGGACGTCTGGTGTGTCGGGCCAATGGCAACCCTAAACCTAACATCCAGTGGTTTATCAATGGAAACCCTATAGAAAGTAGGGACTCTTTCTCTCTGATTAAAAAATATCAGAAAATCAAGGCTGCACATTGGTTATTATAAGAGGTAGATTCATTTATTTCTTTGTAATTGTTACAAAGCTCTGGGTGAGTGCATCTGATCAGACTGACAGGTGTACAGGTGACCTGTATGAATTCAGTCTTATATATTTAGCCTTTGAGCAACCTTACGTAGCGCTAGGATGTGACTTACTAAGTGACCTGATTTTGTTACCTTCAAAGTTACAGTAGGGGATTGTTGACACATGTAGGGTAGTTATGTATATTCCAAACATTTGTATTATTTTTATTGTAAAGTTGACTGTAAATATAATCATTTACATCAAGTCAAATTCAAATAAAGTTTAACATAAACAGTGAATCCTAATGTATCAATCAAAATACATCTCTTTTTTTGTCTCTCTTACTGTCACCTAACCCTGTTCTTCATTCTTCGTCCTCCTCCTGACCACAGGCTATCCTACCAACCTAAACAGACAGGTGCTCGGTGACACCATCATGTTCCGCTCGGTGCAGATCGGAAGCAGTTCTGTCTACCAGTGCAATGCCTCCAACCAGCACGGCTATCTGCTGGCCAATGCCTTCGTCAGCGTTCTCGGTGAGACACTTGTGTGTGTGTGAGGGGGGGGGGGGGCTTGACACAATGGAAACAGATCCAAAAGAACACTGGCATTGTGAAAAGCCATTTAGTTTTGCTTGCTGCTGCAAAAACTTTGCAACAATGCGAAGATGAAGCACGTGCTGAATGGATACCGTAGACTGACAGATGGATGGAGTGATGTCTGACATCAGACCTTGATTTGTGTAGGAGCTGGTTTGAAGTCCAGGGTTGCAACTTATGGTCGGTGCCATCTTTTCTATTTGAAGTCAGGACCTTCCAAATAAGGAGTGGGAGGTGTTGTCTTTCATAATCTGGAAACAAGCCATGCTACGTCTGGCCAGAGTAACACTAGCTTACTAGAAACACGACTGGTGCACACGATGGTTAATTCAATTCAATTTGATTCAATTTGATTTATATAGCGCAAATTCTCAACATATGTCATCTCACAGCGCTTGGCATAGTAAGAGATCTTAAGAATTGTAAACAGAGAACAGAAAACCCAACAATCCAAAGTTGCCTTTGGATTCCCTATGAGAAAGCAGTCAGCAACGGTGGGAAGGAACCAAGAAACTCCCTAGGATAGGGAGGGGGGAAACCTCAGACAAAACTTCAGACAGAACCAGGCTCCGTGAAGGCAGCCATATGCCTCGACCGGTTGGGGTGGGAGTGGGGATGAGGGGGGACGGGATAGCAGGAGAGGTTGGGGTGGGGATAGCAGGACAGCAGGTGGTGAGGCCAGTGGCTGCAGATCAGAGACGTGGAGCTCCAGATCCAGAGACATCCAAGGAGAGAACAAGCACACTATTAATATTACCTACTTCAGCTACATTGTGCGACCAGGGCAGGTATTGTAACCAAACATTCCAAACATTAAGCCTACAGAAGGTCTATATCCAGACCCATATATAGACAAGACCCTGTGAGAATTAACATCTGTATAACCAGATCAATTTTTGATTAAACTGTTAAGCTATTCAGAGTCCCTCTACGACTTTGTAAGTGATAAAGCATTGTTGAGGTGTAATCCACTGCTCCTCTTCCTGTAGACATGCCTCCGAGGATGCTTGGCCCCAAAAACCAGCTAATTAAAGTAATTGAGAACAACCGGACCTTCCTAGACTGCCCATTCTTCGGTTCCCCTTTACCGGAACTGCGTTGGTGAGTAGCCAGTGTTTTATTGTTAAACTAAGAAATCCTGGTTTTGGCGTCATCCACTGAAAACCCAAATCCATTTTTCCTGCTAACCTGTCCTTAAGCAAGACACTGAAATTGTTGCTGTCAGCTTTACCAGTCTGTAGTTTTCCTTTCTTTTATCATGTCTATGCATGTCCTTTGTCTGGTAGGTTTAAGAATGGACAAGGCAGTGGGCTGGATGGTGGTCAGTACCGTCTTTACATCAACGGCACACTGGAGTTAAGACGTGCCCGTGCAGAGGACGAGGGCACCTATACTTGTGTGGCCAACAGCATCTTGGGCAAAGCTGAAAACCAGGTCCGCCTGGAAGTCAAAGGTCAGACATAACATCACTGCTGCACTCAGTCATATGAAGCGTCCTGCAAGGCTTCAGGATAAAAACTAAAATGTAAAAATGCAGCCATGCAGCAAACACACAGTGACGTGTTGGTGTGAAGTCGGTCTGTTACTATGTAACAGGACATCATGTGCAGACAACATGATGCTCCAGCTGGGTTCTTCCATGGATGCTTATTGCTTGACAGAATTCTGTGTGAAATATGAAATGATTTTCTTTCCTGTTGCCAAATAGCCTGCACTGTAGGACAACATGCATCTCTTGTGCCTTTTTTAAGTGCCTCATTTGCACATTTGTATACAAAATGCATCACATTGAAATAAGTTCTCCCATTGCACCAAGAATTAGCTGAACTGAAAAAGATGTAACTAAGTGAAGTCATCTACCAAGGTTATTTTTTTCCATTTAAATCAGGACAAAATCAACTAAAAGACAAGCTTAAAGATTATTTAGATTAATGCAGTCGTTCTTAACCTTGTTGGACATACTGAACCCCACAAGTTTCATACGCACATTCACCGAACCCTTCGTAATTGGAAAAATTAAATCTGATCTTTTTCAAATTCAAAACATAGGTATGTTTTACTGGTGCACGAAATGAACAATGCATCAGTTGCACACAAAATCACTGTGTTCAAAGAGCTAAACCAACAAAACATGAATTTCACACAAAAACAAAAACATAATAATGAATATTTACTGCAAATCAATGTGACTTTTGCTGTTGCCTTTCAGAGACCAGTTAGGAAATGCGCGGCTTCACCTTGGCAAGTGCCACTCTCATGTCATTTTTACAACAAAATCTCTTCCTTTTCTTAGTTTTTATATCTACCATCCTCGAACAGGATTGCTTGCAAAGATACGTTGTAACAAACGGTATGAAAATCTCAAGGGCTTTCTTAGCAATAAGAGGGTACGCTACGATTTGGTGACACCAAATCGTAGCGTACCCTCTTATTGCTAAGAAAGCCCTTGAGATTTTCATACGGTTTGTTACAACGTATCTTTTCGAGGATGGTACACATAAAAACGAAGAAAAGGAACAGACTTTGTTGCAAAAATGATATGAGAGTGGCACTTGCCAAGGTGAAGCCGCGCATTTCTGAACTGGTCTCTGAAAGGCAACAGCAAAAGTCACATGGATTTGCAGTAAATATTCATTATTATTATTTTTTTGTGTGAAATACATGTTTTGTTGGTTTTGTTCTATGAACACAGTGATTTTGTGTGCAACTGATGTATGGTTCATTTCGTTCACCAGTAAAACATATACCTATGTTTTGAATTTGAATAAATCATATTTTATTTTTATTACGAAGGGTTCTGTGAATGCGCGTATGAAACTTGCAGGATTCAGTACCTCCAACAAGGTTAAGAACCACTGTCTTAAACCAACCGTGCAGCTCTGCAGTATTCGTTTTTTAGACAAGCCAGAAAATCAATGATATCTGAAATTCCTTGCAAACTATACGAGTGACAGAACATTGACACAAATGATTTGAGTGCTTTATATTCAG
>OMNN01087469.1:0-30671 GCA_900302755.1 Chromis chromis
GTATAGCAGATACAAGCAGATATACTATATTTAGAGGAACCCTTTCAGAACCATATGGAACAACTGTGTGTATGTGTATGTCTGTGTGTAACTGTAACTTGTTCCACAAAAGACTAGCAAAACATCCCTCTCTGACAAGGCTGCTACCATGTACTTCTGGAGTTTTTGCATGCACATACATGTAAACCCCACCAGGTTTAACCCTCTAACCCGCTGGCAAGTTTAAAAGGCATGTTACCTTTATAAAACTGCCAAAACAGTACAATTTATTAGAGCCAGAAACTGTGAAAACAAAATATTTTTCCAACTTTACTATGGTCTTTGAATTAATCATGTGTATTGAGAAAATTTAATTTCAAAATGTGATGTTTAATTAAACTTATTTCATTCTATATTACCAGTTAATTACTGTCCAAATGATTCCAGCAGTACAGTAGCATATGAGGTTTATTCATATGCTGTTTTTACATTGTGTTGCCACTGGAATTAATATTCATGGTAGCTGTCATTTTGCGTCTCGTTTTTGTTGTTTATTCTCTTGTTTTTGTCAATTTGCGTCTTATTTTTTTCGTTTTTTGTCTTGTTTGGGTTGTTTTGTGTCTTGTTTGTTTTGTTTTGTGTTTCCTTTATGTTGTTTTACATCTTTTTTGGGACAGTTTTTTGTCTCCTTTTTGTTGTTTTCTGTTTCTTTCGGGTCGTTTTCTTCTCTTGTTTTTGTCTTTTTGTCATGGTTGGGCTGTTTTGTGTTGTTTTGTGTCTTGTTTTTGTCAATTTGTGTCTTACTGTTTTTTTTGTCTTGTTGTTTTGTGTCTGTCATTTGTTGTTTTGTATCTCATTTGTACCTTTTTGTGTCTTGTTTATTTGGTTTAGTGTTTCCTTTATGTTGTGTCACATCTCTTTTGGACAGTTTTGTCTCCTTTTTGTTGTAATGTGTTTCGCCTTTGTCGTTTTTGTCTCGTTTGTGTCATTCCGTGTCTTGTTTGTGTCGTTTTGAGTTGTTTTAAGTCTCATTATTCCTTTGTGTCTCAGTTATGTTGTTTCATGTCTCTTTGGGACAGTTTTGTCTCCTTTTTGTTGTTTTGTGTCTTCTTTTTGTCAAGTTTTCTTGTTAATTTCACACCATAAATTTGTAGCCTTCTGTGAGCAGTCGTTCTTGTTTTTGACTGAAAGAAAGTGGCAGATTCTAGTTTTTAACTGTATTTTTGAACACTGCTATACTACTATAACAGTACACTACTGATAGAATCTATCTGGTTGTATTTTGACAGTAATTTATTACAGTACATGTGACAAAAATTCAGGGACTGTTTGGCTGAACTGCAGGCAGTGTTTACACAGAGCAGATAGGAGACAAGTATGGAAGCCTATTAAAGATTGAAGTCATAAAATATGTATTGGGGTCAATCAGACAAGATACTGTTTTGTCACTGCTCCTTCCCATCTCATCTCCCCCCTGCCCTCCCCTCTCCTTTCCTCTTCCCTTCCTCCCTCCTCTCTCTGGAACTAATTTCTCCCCCTCTAACCAGCCTGTTTCAGTGACTTCTGAGATGTTCACAAGCTAAACTCGCCTTATAAACACCCGCAGGTCACAACCATTTTAAAATCAACCTTGTAAACACAACTCCGAGGAGTGGAAAGATTCGGGCGGAGGCTAACTTTTCACTCGCTCTGAAATTTCACTCCATTTGTCGAGCAATAGCCGCTTTTAAAATATGGACATGTTGCCTAGAAAAATAAATTGACTGTGGCTAATTTAATTCAGCGCTGCACCTCAATAATTCCTCATTAGGGAGATTTGTAAATATGGCAGCAGACGCGCGCACACACAAACAAATACAAAGTGCACATGGCCTGGACGAACACAAATACACACAGATCTAAATGGCTAATGTCAGCATCAAGTGTAAAGAGAAATCTGTCAGTAACACACACACAGACACACGCCGACGCACACATAGGAAAAATAGACTCCTTGCTGTCACGTCTTTTAATGTCCGGCCAAGAGACACACAGCAAAAAAACTGAGGCTGACATTTCCAGTATGTTATGAAGAAAAAGAGCAAAATAAACATAATAAACAGTTGGATTGACATCATGTGTCTGCTGCGGAGCATTAATATGAAAAAAAACCTGCCTGGGGACTCATTCAGGAAGAGGTGAGAGAAACGCAATGTGGGAAAAGGTTTATTTTAGATTTTAAACCACAAGATGTAACCAGTCTCCCGCTGACATTAATTAATCTTTAATTTATTTGTGTCTTGTTTTTGTCTTTTTGTCATGTTTATGCTGTTTTGTGTCATTTAGTGTCTCATTTTTGTCAATTTGTGTTTTATTTTTTTCATTTTTTGTCTTGTTTGTGTTGTTTTTGTCTCGTTTTCTGTTATTTGTGCTTTTAATTTTGTTACTATAAGTCATCAGGTGCAACAAGAGGCACTCTAGAGGCATCTATGTGTATGAAAAAAAGCCTTAGACTGACTCAGAACATGCATCAAGTGGATTATCTGTGGGGTTTAGACACTACATGGCTTTGGTGGCTTAGTTTTGTTATTAGAAATTGTAATAAATTCAGTGATAGCATGTTATTTAACTGAAAAACATGAGCTAGAGGGAGCTGTGGAGTGAAATAATGCACGCATGGGTGATCAGGAGAGAGGGAGAGACAGAGAGGTGAAACTGAAGCTCTTATCTGATAATTATTTCATGTAATTTAGTGTAATTCAGGTTCATCAGTGATGTGTGTAGAACTACTGAAGTCTCACGATGGAGTCTATCTTTCACACATCTGCTTTCTGAACGTGTTATAAGTCAAAACACCACCATCTCCAAAGGCAGAGTCGCTAATATTAGAACCAGCAACGTTCTGCTGCCTTTCCTGCAAACTTTTAACTCTGAATTTAATGGTTACTGTGTGTATATGTGAGGATCTGATGCTATTTTCCTCTTCCTCCTAAATCTTAATTGATCCACCGTTAGATCTTTATGGACACTCTGCTTTCTGTCCTCACTCTTTTATGGATGCCCTTTTAAAAATCAAAGTGTGTGTGTGTGGAGAGAGAGAAACGTCACAGTTACTGCTTCTTGCGTTGCATTTCGGTGCGTTTGTGCGTCTGATAGACAAAACAAGAGACACAAAAGCAGAGAATAAAGAGGGCGAAAAAACCAGGAAAGCGATGAAAGATTCATAACAGCCGACCAAAAGCCCCGGAATGTTTATTTTGCCTAATTATGCATATGAGTTGTAACACGATACTCTGTGCTGTGGGAATGCCACAAAACTAATTATGGTGTAACTGCAATCCTAATTAGCCCATAAACACACAGACTCGGAGCAACATAGACACACACTTTCATGCACATGCGTACACACACGCGCGCAGTAAAAACTCTCTATTACAAATTGCTAAAAAGCTATTAGTATCCGTCTCACTGTGACACACATACGCTGAGCTGCCTCATTTACAGTTTACAGTGAAAAGGCCGGCCGTGGTATTCGCTGTGGTCGTTAATGTCGGACTGTAAAGCTCACGGCTGCTGTTTAGGTACGTTAAGAAAGACTGGGAGCTCCTATAAGTCACATTATGTGGACATCTGATACGCAAGTGTCTAGACGATCTTGTAGTGATGTGTTTTTTTTCCTTGAGAATCCTGAACTAACAGCCCAAAACACCTGGAAGAACTCATAAGAACACATTAAATTTATTTTATTTTAAGCTGATGCACTTATCTTGAGCTATTTAGCCAAGTCACTGTTTAATATTAGTCATATATCAATGGTTTGTTTGGCTCATATTTCCCCACGTCATGAATTTTTTCATCTCCAACTCATGCCAGAATGAAACGAACAGCTTCCAAAGTTCATGAATTTCCCTTTCAAAATTTCACAGTGGAAATTGACCAAATATCACATCTCCATCGAATTCATTCTGTGTTTTTTTGTAATTTTCCCTCACCACGGTGTGAGACGTGCTCCACTTGAGAGTTTCAGTCGTCGGTATGTCACAGTATCCCCGCTGCTCCTGTTCCAGACATGGGTCCAGTGTAAACCAGGCATGACAGACACTCTACACCCCGGTGTTGGGTTGCTGACTTGGCCTGAGCTACACTCTAATGTTCAAATCACTGGTGAACCATAAGCAGACTGGTCTATGCCTTGATTTCCAACACCATCAACAGTATTTCTACGCTCGGTCGTAGAAACTGAACGTGTGGACGCTGTAAATTTCCTGACAGCACACAAAGTTTTATGTTTATGACTATATTATCCTGAGGTAATCTGATTTACACACATGAAACATCTGAGAACTCTAAAAGCTGGTCCTGAACGACTGATTGGCTGTTGAATTAGACTATTTTGTATCTGCAAAGCGGCATAATGTGATGTAATTGCCTCGTTGCAGATACTTATTTCAGCAAATTTCCTGTGTTATGAGTGTGCACATTTGTTTGTGCGCTTTTAAATCAAGATAGACTCGAGTTTCAGGGCATTTATCCACCGTAAACTTTAATTAAATGTTTACAAGACGCGGTGGATTCACTTCAGCTAAAAGCATTTTTTTTTAACAAATCTAATTCATTTGAGTGGATTATCTTCATCAGTTGTTATCCTATCTTAAGACCCAACGCATGTAAAGAAATATAGCACCATAAGGTTTGCAGAAAGCCAGATTGGGTTAGATTAGAGGCAAGTCATTCAGAAAAGGGCACAAGGTGTGTAATTCTATCCAAACCCCGGCTCTCAGCTTCAATTTAAGTGAAAACGCTGCGAGCGAAAGACCCCTTCGTGCATAAACCCAAACTCTGTAAGAGAATAACTCAAGCGAAACACCTTAAGCCTCTTTCAAACAAATTTGCCCGAATCAAAGTGGCACTTATGAATAATTACACCGGGTGTTTTTAGGTCGGAATAAGAAGGAAAACAACAATTAACAGTGAAAGTTTTCTCTCGCTCTCCTTTTTTTTTTTCACCCCTCCTCGCAGGCAGTTTTGTCAGCGTGTGTGCCCTGATAGCTTGGGGAAGTATCTATTTACTTAGTGATTAGGACAATTTGACTGTCGCGGGCTAGTAAATTCAAACCATTCACTCCGCTAGATTGGCCCAGACAACATCATCAAGCCACAATGTGAAATACAGACACACACACATGGACGCACACACACACTCGCACAGGCTTAACCCACTCTGCTCAACAGTCATACAAGACCCTCATCTGGATTTCTGTCTGCCTGTCTTTTTTTTCTTCACGCTACCCTCAAACTTAAATAAACCTTCACATATAATTACAGCCAATTCTGTATATTTTCATGTCCATTTCCTTGAAACACTCAGAATGATAGGCCTCTTAGAGCACAGCAAGTGTGTGCGACTTGATGAGCGAGCGGCACACACAGGCTTTTTCAGCTCAGGAAAAAAAAGTGAAAGAGCGTCTTTTATTGATTCAGAGGTTAGAAAGGTAAGAGCAACATCATTCGCTCTGTCCTTCACTCAGGCAGAAGCCGCCGTGTGTTTGGTCTGCGCGGAGTGCTGTTCATCCGATCTGGTGTTGCCACGCGGTGATGAAAACATTATCAGAGTCAATATTATGAGTGTGAAAAAGGTCCTCGCACGCAGAATGTGGTGTTGTGGTCACATCTTGATGTCTCACTTGGACTAAGTGCCAGACCTGGTAAAAGGGAGACAGTGGAAACTCAAGTTAAACACTCGATCCGGAATCTAGTTTGGCGCCACCTGTGACCTTCTTACCCAAAACACACACTCACACGCATTCACAAGCGTGCACACACACTAACACACATTCAGAAACACACACACAGACACTTTTAGTTAATTTTGCTTATAGATTACATTATATTTATATTTCAATATATGAAGCTAAAATTGTCAAGAGTTTATTTCTGTTTCCTGAGCTTAAGACACATGAAGACCTTTAGTGTTTAAAGGAGTTTAAAGCTTTCTTTGTAAAATGTTGTCATCACAATCAATTATTCATTAATTATTCATTAAATAATAATTCTTTCTGTTTATTTACGAGATTGCAGTTTGCAGTTCCAGGAAAATTGTGCAATATTTTATTCCAGCCGTATCTGGATTTATTTATTTAAGCCATACACTAGCAGTCATACACAGTAATGGTGTTCTAATAAGTGTGAGACGTGTCCACAAACACAAACCATGTTCAAACATGTGTTATAAGACAGCTGTAGACCCAGCCAAAGGCTTATTAGGCATATTAGCAAACATTTTCAGCAGAATCAGTGAAATCCCCATAGTGAGTGGATTTACCCGGGCAAACTTTTACAGAAACAGCCCTATAATCGACCCTTTTGGCCTTTCTGTTTCCATTATGGTTTAGGGTCCACAGAACACGTAAGGTAACTGTATTTTATTTTATTTTATTTAACCTTTATTTAACCAGGAAAGTCCCATTGAGATTAAAAAACTCTTTTTCAAGGGAGTCCTGGGCAAGAGGCAGCAAAAGTTACACCATTTACAACATCAACAGTCAGCAATTCTGTAATAATTTTGTAGCAGCTTAAACTGCAATGTCAATTCCGAGTGCATTAAAACAGCAAAAACAGTGGAGAGAACCATTTTCTGGTGTGGATAGGCCCTGAAAAGGAAAGGTATTTGTACAACCTAGAAGCAATTGTGGATGACTGATTTTCAGCTCTCTATAACTCGGTATAGACACATCCCTAATATTACTGCTATTTTCTTTGCTATGCATTTAGCAGTTTGTAGTCAGTTTTCTATTGTCCTGCGCCCACATCACAAGACTCACAAGTTTCTTTTGGTTAAAATGAGCAACACATTCTGCATTAGGAGGTTGGAGGGACTGACCAAACACAGCTTTGCCGCATTTTAGTGGCGGTTTACTTTTGTTTTAAACCACTTCACTCGTTGTTTTCTGTCAGTTTCAGTCATGTTTTGCTTTAGAAATACATAACAAACCTACCTGGTTAGATTTAGATCCTAAAATGACTTGGTTAAGTTCGGGGAACTTTCCTGCACCAATGCTAACCACAAAGCTGTTTGTTTTCCAGGTAGGTTCCGCCACAAAAAGTAGTTCCTAAAAAAACATATCACCAACATATCAATTACGTATTTTAATGCAATGTGACAAGAGACCACCACAACAGTCTTTACATGTCTCTAGATTTTTCAGGTCACTTCCTACTGGGGTGGAATAGTCCCTATATTCATACAGTAGCAAAGTCAGGAGTGGATTTAAAGATGCTCCGGATGTGACTCAGAGCTATAAGAATAGTGGTTAAATTACGTAATAACTTGTTTTAAACTATTGTAGTGGTATTTGTGGTGTCTGACAGTTTCACAGTTTGGGTGGTACAGAGCAGGAAAACATCACCTCATGTTGCCTTCTGCGGTCATTAGCCAAGAACTGGATTATGAGTAAAATCTTTCTTAAATACTCCGGACATTTTCCTACTGGAACAGTTATGTTAATCTCAGAAAGATTTAGCTATTTAGACATAATTTATTGCAGTTTTTCCACACAAATGGCTACAGTGGTTTATAATGAGGTGGGAGGGGTTTTAGGTTCTGCTACGGCCAAACAGGGATCATCTTTGGTGACCTTTGGTGACCTGCGCTAAAAGCCACAGAGAAATTACTAATATTGTAAAAAAGAAGTGTGATTTTACATTGCAACTACCACTTCTACTACTAAACCACTTTATCGACTTCTTAAGCCGGCTACTGTTGATGATTGTTGATTGGCAGAGTGACTCACTGGCATTGACTGTGTATTTGTGTGTTTGGCTGCGTTTCCTCCTGGTGTGTACGTGTTTTGTGTATGTGTGGATCAGTGTACAAGCGAGCTAGAAGGGGATCTGGACAGTGTCCCTATGGTCAGAGAGGGATGTAAGTAATTACCAATCCTCCAAACACTACTTTGCTCTATTTAAACATATTACATGCCTCTCACAGCCACCGCAGGCCACTCCTTATGCAATACAACTTGTGAACAACACACACCAACAGAGAGCGAGAAAGAGAATAAGCTCTACACGGCAACTGCAAGCTGCCTGCAATTAACCAATCATCATCACCTTCATCATGGTCATCATCATCTTCCAGCAAGCACTGCGCGCACGCACACACACACACACACACACACACACACACACACACACACACACACACACTGCATGCCTCAGACCCAGATCCTCACTCAGAGTTAATTTACACCAGTGTTGTTTTTGTTTAACTTTCACTTCATTCTCTGGAGAGTAATCTGTTTTGTAAGCTCTGTAAGCCGCCGGCCAAATCCATACAGCCCTGACCTGTCCTCGACAATTTACTTTGTATCTCAGTATTGATCCCTGCCAGGAAAAAGGGCTTTTATTGCATAATATTACGTTTATATTTAGACTTTTTGAGGTCTTTTACTTCTATGTGTTTGCCTTCATTCTTGTATGTTTAAATCTTTGTGTTTTTGCACGTGATTTTGTATTTGTGTGTCTGTATGAACAGGCACATATACCGTGGTAGATGTGTGAATGCATTCTTTATGTACCATTCAGGGTCTTTTGGACACACAAAAATGTAGCAAGAATGTAAAATATTCCAAAGATGTCTGCAGCATCCTGGACAGGAAGTTTCTTCCTGAAGATAACAGAAAGTAAATGGTTGAGTGTCCACAGTGTGTATCACGTCTTCCTAAAAAATTCATTGGTATGCAGCTGTTCAAAACGGATGTTTGACCACTAAGTGTTCAATTTCATCACACATGTACAAAATCGCATGTATTTATTAAAGCTAGAGTAAGCAGTATTTATTTTGGCACCATTTGGCAAATTTTCCATACTAACCTTTCAATATATTGTATTTCAAGTGGTCTGAGAAGAAAACGGACATCCTGGATCCACTGTAAGGGTTTAAAGAATCTAACCTGTGTAGGGAGACTTTAGCCAGTCACAGTTTTTTTTTAATTGGAGCAGATAAGATAGAATAAAGATCAATAAAATTAAGTAGGATATGGTGATGCTGTAGGTTAGCTTTTACTGGGTAGAGCAGCATTTGAATCCTATGTGAAGCCACAAATGAAAGTTGACTTTTAACTTGACTATCTTTACATGTCAAAGGGGCTTAGAACAGAGATTTAAGAGGGGATAGTTGCAGGAGAAGGGCTGTAGATTTTCAAATTCTGCCGTTTCAGATTTCTGCTTACCCCAGCTTTAACTGAGTATTTCTATCACTTTCCTGTTGTCAAATGCAACGGAAAAGCTGCAATTTAGTTTAGAAAAGAGAACAGTAATATAGTTAAATAATATATATTCATGTATCTTCTTCCATTATTTTAGAATTATATACATTGCATGATTAAATAATCATGGCAATTCTAAAAAAGTTACTTTCTAAAACATTAAAAACACTAGCTTCAGCCATTGCATGTTAATGTCATAATTATGGATTTCAGCTTTTCATGCATTTTCTGGCCCTTTTTTCACAGCTTTAAAAGCTGCAGTCTAGTGTGTAAATCTACACTGACTATAATTCAAGTTTTACTGAGATTTATTATGTTTTGTTTTGCACACAGAAGTGCAGGAAGGGTGAGGTGTACATTCATTAAAAATGTAGATTGGCAAAATTATAAAAAAGTATTGTCAACTTAAAAAAGGAAACTTCTTTTCTCACAAACAGTGGTATAAATGTATTTAAAAAATAAATCTGGTTTGACTAAGTACACATTCAGAGTCACAACTTTTACTTAAACTTACATGTGTATATCATTTGTATAAATCCCTTCTCATACCATTGGCATCAACGTTGGCAGTAAAGCTGAGCTGTATTACCTTAAAATGTTGCTCGTGTATCATCACCTCGAGCACGACAAGAAACAACAGCTGGAGGACAGAACGGGAGGGTTGACTGTCTGATTGATGGGCGGGCTGCATGCTAATGTGTTAGGCAGGAATGGCAGAGAATGTGTGTCACGCAAGGCGAAGGCCAAAAGGCAGACGCCGTGCTTCAGTGCGCCGTCCTGCCCACGGCCCTGACAACTGATCTATCTGCAAAGAGAGAGAGAGAGGCTGATTAGCTTAAGAGGGCCTGAGGGCTTCATTACAATATCACAACAAACAATTATCATGTCTCTGAAGGGATGGAAACACATGTGCATATACACAGACGCACACAGCAGTGGCCTCACACACCCAATATTTTATGCTAGATGTGGTAACACGAACCTGACTGCAGTGTGGGAAAATTAAAAGCCACACTATCAGTATTTCACTTCTTTTAGTGTCAGCGTTTCACCTCATGAAAACTTCTGTATAATTATAATATTATATCTTTTTTTTTATTGTTTTCTTTAAACACAACAGGTGTGTTAAAAAAAAAAAACAGTATAAAACAGGTGAGAAGTTTCCTGGTCTTAACCTCTACGTCCTGTTGTTTCTTTGTCTCTGGGGAAAGTTGGTGAACTTTGTATAGCTCATTAAACCTGTGAATTTTATTGTTAGTGATAAAATACATTCTTCAGCTCTGCTTTACATTAACACAGGATTTACTTTGAGCTACATACATTATAAAAACTCTGAAGCAGAAGCAAACATACACTTATTCAAGTTTTGGTCAAAAGAAATATGCATTAAAACTGTGCAATGACACAAGAAAACAAATTACATTCATTTAATTATCGATAGTGAAATAATTGATGCTCGTGTAATTTTATCAGGCTACGCTCACTTGAAACTTAAATCATACACACTATTAAAGAATTGAATTTGGAAAAGAGTGAGGCACTCTGGTTAGCAGGCTGTGGTGCTCAGACAAAGAGCCGGTGTTGGGTTGCATTGCAGTGGCCTTTGCTCAATACTCACTATGCACACACACACACAACACACACACAACACACACACACACTGCAGTAACCTTTTGCTCAGTCCCCAAGCAAAGGTTCTGCCCCACACACCACTTAAGTCTCATTTGCGGGAGCCAGACCAGAACGGCTCATTCATAAATGTATGTAGCCGATACAAACCTTCATAAATAATGTGTTCAGCAATACAGTCTGACACCGAGCAAAAAGCAGCATTAAGTGATAAGTTATTCTCACATTACTGTTTAGTTCTCTCTTATAATATAATTTGAATATAAAGTCATTTAATTAATATTTTCTGTTTAATGTCCAGACAGAATTAAATAAAGAATCCACACATCTACCAACACACACTCACAAATATGAGGTAAGATTTTTCTAGCTGCTCTTGCAAAGCCCTCTGCTCTGAACACGTGACGGCAGACGAATGTTCTGTAAACTGTAAAAAAACTGAAACACAACTCCTGCCTTTTATTACAGCTGAGTAATGACACATAATCACCAGAATTGATGGCGTACAGAATACGTTCGTACCATCATCGGCGTGCTAATTATCCACCTGACTAGCAGCAGCCCAAATGTATTAAAGGTTAGCAACACGCTCATTACTCGTCAACAATGTCCAGATCCCTTGTCAGCCTCGTGATTAATGAGCCTCTCACTTAGACAATATTGCTTTAGCATGATTTCTAATAGAGCAACTTGAATTGCCACCATTGGAGGGTAATTTTTGGATAAAACGCAGAGCATTGACAATTTGTGCTGCATGAACTAAACTGCAGTGGACGAAGCCCAGACACACACAGGAGGGGCTGAGTTATTGGCTAATATCTCTGCTGTTTTTGAGCTCACATTTTTTGGGTGTTTTTCATTTACTGGAGGCAATTTTGTATCAGCAACGGTCTGTAAGTAGGTTTATCCTGTAATCAAAACAAAATGACTTCAGCTTGGCAGTCAGACTTTATTCTTTTACTCCTGAATACAGCAGCAGAGGCACAACAATAAATGCAAATATGACAATAAAATGACATTACTCAGCAAAACCATTTAGGGTTTTACATATGAATACAGTGTGTACTTTAAATATCCTTATGACAAAGGATTCCTGAAAAAAACAACAACATTAAGACTTTTTTTTTCTATAAATATATTTTTTTTCTATGGCCTCTGACCACACACACACACCACCGGCTTCATTTTAACTAACCACACAAACAGGGCAGTGAAAAATCCTTAGACTGGAGTTCAAGAAAAACTCTTGCCAGCATTACGGACACTGAAACTGTATCTTTGTCTCCGTTTCAGCTGCAGTGAATTATCAGTGACAGAGTTTCAAGGCTGAGTTGGCCTCATCCTACTTAAAATCCTCTCTCGTCGTGCCCTCTGCAGTTCCAGCTGATTTTAAAATCATGCTCAGTTTTTACCAGTTGCCGTTAATTTAGATATATGTATGAATGTGATATTGGTGTTCCTGTATAGGCATATATATTTGCATATAAAATGTGTGTGAATGCATGCATGTGTGTGTGTGTTCCAGAGCAGTGTGTAGTGTTAAAGGCGTTGGTTGGGGGGCTCAGCAGGGACTGCAGCATGCGGTCTTAATTCAATTTAAAGCTCCGTGTTTTGACAGGAGTTAAGAGTTAGCCAGAGTGGCAAGAAAGCTCAGCAGTCTGCACCGAAAAAGATCATCCACCCACGTATACGTACGAGGATGCACTCCGAGCATCACGGTCGACTCTGCTCAAAAAGTATTTTCAAATAAATCCCTGAAACACGAAGCAGCCGGATCATGTTCGGCACGGTGTTCCAGTGCAAGTATATAACGTAAACCCTCCATCTTCCTCCATTGTATTATCAGTGTTGGTTTCATAACTCTGCCAGGATGTAATACTACATAATTTGATCCAGAGGAATAGATTTAAATAACCAGCAAATACTCATTCAGCTAATAAGTGCCCCGAGGAACGAGCGGCGGCGGCATTGTCCACCGTAAAACGGCAGCGATAAACGGTAATAAAAATACCACAAATTAATAAACTCAAACGAGACAGCCACTCCCTCTGTCTGTCCTAATTACACATATCTTGGGTGAGGCATGTGTGTGTGTGTGCCCCTCTCACTCGCCCCTCTTAAGTATTCATGTGTGGGAATGTGTGGCCCCCTGGAGACAGAAAGCAATATGTTTGAGATTTGCATAGAGCTGCGAGAAAAATATATTCTAATTCTGTATATTATTAGTCGTCGTCCCATAAGGGGGCAGGTAAGCAGTGTGCAGCATTGTGTGTGTCGGCCCAAAGCTTAGGTGCTGCTCTGTGTGTGTGTTTTTGTGCAGCATGTTTGCGGTCAGATGCGTGTTTGTATGTGTGGTGTCTGGACTGTGTTGCAACAGAGCCGAGTGTGTGTGTGCGAATTACAGATAGGAACACAGGAGGAGATGGAGAGGGAGACGTGATTGCGGTATCCTGGTAGGTAGGTAGGTTTATGGGGGCCTATCTGTTTCACGTCTTCCCTTCCCATCGTCTGGTTTCCTGCCATTGATCAGAACAAACCCACCTCCTCCCCTTCTTCTCCTCTGCCTCTCCACTGATGGACAGAGAGAAACCCGATCGCTGAGCGAGGAGTGGAGGAGGTGGAGGTGGTGGTGGTGGAGGGGCGACAGCGAGGGAGGAAGGAGAAGAAAAGGGTAAAGGCATCGTCTGCAGCCTCCTCTGTCAACCATGCAGAGAACCCTGCAAAGAGCCACATCATAAATGGAGTATCTTATTCGGCCCTAATCTAATTTCTCCATTCCTCTCGGCTTTACTGTAAAATGAAAAGATCATCTAACTGTGTGTGTGTGTGTGTGAGGAGGAGGAGATAGAAGCAGGGAGATGGTTAGTGGCGAAGTGAGGAAGAAGAGAGAAGTGTTTTCCGTGGAACAGATGTTGGAGGAGGAGTGTCACTCACTCGTATGGGGGACCCTGTTTACCGTAGCACCCTCAGAGCCATAACACGGCCCCCCGTCGTCCTCCGACACACAAATCCACGCTCGCACACATCCACACGCTGGGATTTTGAGTGGCAGTCGCGCTGTTGCTCTCGCCTGCGAGGGGGGTCATCACCTCTTCCATCTGTTCTTGATTGGCCCCCGACATGGAAGGCAGTCGCCCTACAAAGTCCTGTCCCTTCAACACAGAAAGAAAATCTGTGAGGTAGAAATCAGTGTTTGGATATTTCTCTTTTGTGAGACAGTTGAAATGTAAACGACAGAATAGAGAAACTCAGCTATGGATTGGGGTTAAAAGAGTAGAAAAAGTGGGTATAGGTGTGCAGGTGATTGTCATCAAATGTTTTGCAGGTGTAGATAAACAGTCATTTTGATAGTGTGATGCATTTAGTGTCTACAACCGAAACAGGTGTTTCTCTGAGTTTGATGCTTGAAAACTCTCAATATTCTAGTAAGTTGATTATTTGCACAATTCCCACTCAGGTGTACTGTGTGCAGTTATTTTTCAGACAGAACTAGATATAAAATTTTGTAACGTAATACCATGATACATTTTTTTCAGTAGCCTAATTAAAATCATAGAAATATAGAGCACATCTGGCTTCACTGTCATATATCTATCAGGTATAATATATGTTAGATAATCTGGTAGAATGACAGAAGTTGTGAGAATATTGATTGGAAATTAAATCTATCTTTAAGGGTAGAATTTTTTTTCTCACCTTTCACCAAAAATATAATTCACCCATAGCAAATGTATAGAGGAATTTATTACGGCAACATATGTAACTGCATTAAGACGGTAGTGTTTGTCATATATAACTACATTTTTATTCACTTCATTCACTAACAGGAACTTTCCACCTAAGTCAACGTCTTTTTAATTGATCTGCTGAATATTAACCCCCTTGACGCCTGAATTTATTTACAATGATATAAAAAATAATAATTATTTGTGTTTTTGCTTTCAAGCTGATGCTATATTAAGTGGAGATTGTTAATTTGTCTATAGCACATAGAATAGATATAAAGGTATGATGCAACAGGCATTAATGGTAATTTTTTTATTTATTGATGCCACAGATGCCACTCCGACTGGTCCTACGAGAAACCAGTCCTTGCAAAAGGTTCCTAGGTACGTATTTAATATGCACAAACCGGCATTGGGGTGATGCATACGCTATCTCGGCTGCAGTCTGAATGCAAGTGGTATGACGTATAGAATGAATAGAATAGAATAGAATAGAATATTCCTTTATTGATCCCCCATTGGGGGAAAATCCATTTGTAACAATAGGCGTTAAGGGGTTAATGCTCAACCGTCTCACTCATCTTCAGCTTCCCCTTTATGACTGGGAAATTTTAAAAAAGTGAAAACACGCCCAGCTCAATTTCATATTTCAGAAGTATCTCTGATGATTTACTCATGAGGATTTACAACTAGTAATACGAAACCGTAATCTGAGGATTGTTGGGTGTTTGTTTCTGCATGGAGTCGCGACCATAAAGCGCTGCTGGCTCGTGTTACCCAACAGTTTTATAAATATAACTGGCCACCAGAGTCTGTTGCTTCATTTTTATTTTATTTAGAACATTTTGTCATCTTACCCTATAATCACTTAAATGTAAAGAATAATCCTCGAATATTTTTCACATTGTATTTTCCCTCTCGATTTTGCTCCTTCTAGCGCATACGGACTGATTTTTCAGTCCTTGTAATTCTGAGCGCTCGCTTACAACTCGAGCCAGACTCCGGGTCAATACTGCAATCTGATAGGACCACACAGTCTGGTCCCTAAACCCCTGCAGGCTCCTACCTCCATTGTCACAGCCTCACCAACACATGATTCACCTCCAGTCTCTACACCGCAGCGAAGGGGAAAGAGGAAGACACGTTGATGAGGTTAAATTAGGCGTTTCGATGCGAGTTTTAGAGATAAGGATTGCCCTGTGCCGTCTGTGTTAAATGGTTGGGTGACTCTCACTGGGTGCTGTGACAAAACAAACTCAACCTGACAAGTGCTCCGGTGCGGGCATCGCTTTTAGTTTACTTTCGCTGCGGATTGTTGGCATTTACCTGGAACTTGACAGTGAATGTGATCTGCTGTAAGTTTCTGTGTCAGTGTCAGCACCTTTAACACATTTTCCACATCAGAGAAATGATGTGAACTGAAACAAGACATTAACTTTAATATTCCTGAACTTTTCCCATGTCGTTATTCTCAAACCCGTGATAAAGAGACTTTCAGATCCATATTTAAGCAGTGGGGGGAAAGCGGAAAGACAAAACCTTAAAACCAGTAAGTGTTCATTTTATCTACAGAGGAAATCTCCCACAGATGTGTACGCATTCATCAAACTGACTGATCTCTTCTGCTCACTTCTTGCTACGCTGCCATTGTGTTACTTCTCTGAGGGTTAGAGGGAAACGCAGAGCCGAGCAGAGGCTTTTTGGGGGGATTATTATGGGCTATAAGGAGAACCAGGCTGGTAGAAGGAAAGAGCTGGGTGAAGTGGTGGGAGATGAGTGGTTGCACAGAGGCTGAAATGGGCTCTGTGCTGTAAATCCAGGCAGGATGGGAGGATGGAGAGGATGAGCCGAGGATTGCCTGTTTCCCCTGATATAAATGACTCTATGTGTATGCGCGTATGATAAATGATTGCTGAGGGCCACACCATATGCACATATGGTCCGTGTAACAACACAAAAGACGAGATACTTTAGTAACAGCTACTAAAACAAGAAAGTCGTAAACTAAGCCTGCACAGTATGAGGAAAATCTGCGATAACATTGTTTAATATTGCAAGAAAAAACACAAATATTTAAGAGTATTCGCCATACAGATCCTATCTGTCTGCTTTAAGAGGTGCACTGCTAACATAAATGTTTAAACAGTCTATGCTATAATACAATTGCACCCAACTAATTAATCAGAACCTTAATTTGAATAAAAGAATACAGTCATAAGAAAGAAAGTTTGATTTTCCTACCTGCTCCCTTAAAAGTATTCCCTTCTAAACTAGATGGAAACATCTCTCCACATTTTCCTCGCTCTTCTTTTTATCCTCAACTGTCGTGTTAGGTAACCTCGCAGTCCCTACCAAATTATTCTGAGGGATGGGTCAAATGTTTGCACGCTAAGTATAAATTCATGCTGCGAGTAAATAAAATGTTTTTTCCTTATTTACTGCACTTCAGAGTGTCTTTTGTGATATGTTTATTTCACATGTTCATATCGCAAAGATGATGAAAATATGATTTTTAGTCACTAGGACTGCAATCGGTGATCATTTTTAGTGTTGATTAATCTGCTGATTATTTTCTTGGTTAGTCAGTTAGTTATTTGGTCTATAAAATGTAGATTTTTGTTTCCCAAAGCCTAAGATGATGCCCTTAAATGTCTTGCTTTGTCCACAATTTGAAAGATGTTCAGTTCATTGTTATAGAAGAAGCAAAAAAGCAGAAAACATTAAATCTTAAGAAGCTGAAATGAGATAATTTTGACTCAAACTGATTAATCTATTATCAAAACATAGTTGGCAATGAAGAAAAAGATATTTCCGAAGAACACGAGATGTATCACTGACTATTTTTATCGTAAATTTGCCTTAAAAGAAAATCTTGAGCATCTCTGGTTTAAAAAAAATGAAAGCACAGTGAAAGCAAAGCCACTGCTGAGGAAACTGATCAGCCTGAAGATGCTGCTGTTTATAAGTCTTGATAAAAATAAAATAAAACAAGACGCTCATACACAGAACGTACCGCCACATTTGCCTGAGGCCGTTTGTGGTACCTCCTCTGTAGTTTATTCCCTCTCTGCTGAGCTAATAGAGTCAGAAAATGAATTTACTCCCAGCCACCAAAGCAGTTTTTAATAAAAGGCAAATTCCCTCTCTGTGAGAGTTATTGCCAGCAGTGTCCTTAGCACCTCCGAGACCTGCAATTATCCCCTAATGGCATTATGCTGTCTCGCTAACAGTTATTAGCATTAAAACCACTCATACAATATATGCTAAGTTATTATTTGCAAATCATGAAACAGACAAATAAATATATTTATGTAATGTATGTGTTCTGGAGAAATGTCATATTCTCAAAAGTTAAATGTGAGAACAGTGAGAACTCTGCTTATGTGTTCGTCAGAAACGTGAAGCTGATTTATTTTAGCCAATCTAATTTGCTCTAAATTAAACCCTTAACCCCGTGCCCATGTATTAACTGTCTGTATAAATGGATTACAGTGTGTTAAGGCACCTACGCTGTGTTGGTCACTGTTGGAAAAGGAGGCATTTCACTGTGTAAATAAATGATTTAATGCATTGAAACCGTTCCCTTAATTCACCCTGAGAAACTTCACAAAAAAAGCCCAAGGTTATGTGAAGGAAATTAGATGATTTCATTTTCCGTGCCTTGAGAGAAAAAACAGCAGCTGTCGTATTTGTAGGAGTTAATAAATGTCATGGCCAGAAATTGAAGTTTATGCCCATGACCGGTGTACACACCCTGAGTGAGGCTGCTGTACGGCGCTGAAGAATATACTGTGCTTACTGTATTCTGTGGAGCTGCACAGGAACACCGTCTGAAAACTCAGCTGACCATAAAACATGCTGCTTCTTAATTAGTGTTCTGTCACCTCTTGTCTTTGTTTTTTGCATTTGTAGTGAGATTGGGATAAGAGGGGTTTAAAATATTGTATGCATTTGTACAATATTGATATAAAAGAATCTAAAGGATCTTCAAATGAACCTCTTTGTGTTGGCTAGTTTGTAAAGATGAAGTGATTGGAAATATATTCAAGATGTAAATGACGCTTGGGACCTGTATCGTTTTCAAAGTTATCATCCATCGTTTATACCGACAAAAAGTTTCCCCACATTCCTCTGCGATAGTATAACTCTCAATCTGCTTTTTCACCATTCCTCAGTAACAACAATGAAGCTTTTCCTTAATATATGAAACACATCTACAGTATTTTTCTCACAATCTGTCATTTTTCTACTTCCTGGTACAAATGTATATGTCCAAACTGCCTTTTTCAAACAAGGAAACACTCCAGTAACTAATCTAATAAATACAGCCAGTAATAAATCACTAATTATTTACAGAAGATCCCTTTAACAGCTTTGGATTGTGCATCACTCAGACCCACGGGTCCCCATTCTCCGTACCCTCTGCGCTAATGCAGCACTAATGCAGTGAACGGGGGGCTTGTTTTTATTAACCAGTGTCCCACTGTTTGGATAATCTCTCGATTTACCAAAGCCCCTCGTTGACAGCCCTCCTCGTTGAGTCCCGAGACCCTACAGGTGTCCAAACACCAGCTAATGGAGCCAGCGAGATGTATGGACTTCATTTGGTCAATGCAAGATTTTTCACTTATGGGGAGGCATGTGGACTAAACTTCATCATGGAGATAGTTTTGGCGACTTTGCCGCACAAAACCCCAAAAAGACACCACCTTAAATATAACATGACAAAGAATATTACGTGCTAAATAGGACACTCGGATGCTCGAGGCGAGTTCCTCTTCCACGCCGGCTGTCGAGCAATCAACGCATGTCAAACACAATAGGCATCAACTACAGTTGGTGGATGAGTACCATGTGAGGAGATATCCCGGCCAAAGCACCAAAGTGAAGAGCATCACTACTGTGTTAACTCCGATACCACAGCAAATACGCTGCTGAAGTGGGATTTGCACATTTGTGTGGGCTCTTCCATCATTTTAGCCACACTGAAAGGAGACAGTAAATTTCTAGTCCTTGCACTTTTTCCATTGAGACGGAGGTGGAAAGAATTTCTTTGCAAGTTGATTGAAAACATAAGGGAGTTTTGCAGAAGCTCAATGAAAAATGGAACTTTTTAGTTAATAATAAAGCTGTAAATTAGTGTCTTTCTGCTGAGATCCCTAAAAACAGGCATCAGTTGTTGTTATTCTTTACCACCATAGCTCTGGCTTTGATTGGTAAGCCTTGAGAAGTACTCAAAAAAGTAGCAGTACTCAAAAGTGTAACTAAAGTACTATTTCCCTCTCTGGTGTGTGCAAAGCTGCAAAAAGAGGGAGTGCAGTAAGAGCTGTGTGATGGTTTGCCGTGTCAGCCCATTGGAATGGTTGATGAGTTCACACCAAGCGGGCCCGGGCGATGATGGGATAGGTCTTAATGTAGACAGCCATAAACACAGCAGGCCATCTCTAATCCTGAGAGGCTCCTTTGTGTACCTCGCGCTGCACAAACTGTTTTGATGAATCTCCCGACCCCTGACCCCCCGATGACGGATGGCGCTCTGAGGGGAAATGTAACCAGGAGGCAGCGGATCGCCCGGCCATCCTGTTTGGGAAATGAAATGCACTCTTGCTTCATCATCCCTTTTTTTTTTTTTTGCCATTATATATTTAGTTTCAGTCTGGTGCTGCAGACAGATTGTGGTGGAAAGAATCAGTACGAGGTGGATGATTTAATCTTGCCTGTATCAACTCGAGTTACGATTTTGAGATTTTTAAATCCGCATGGTTCGCCGATTAATTCACATTTTGTCTCTTATGTGGTTATCTGTTCATAGCACCGAACGGAGCCGAAGCTGATGTTGAAATGGTTAAACATCTGCAGCCCAGACACAATCGCTTGTCATGAAATCTAAACTGCATTTCTAAAACATCATACAAACACTCACACAAGATTACACCGAGCATCAATCTTATCTATGTTTTTAAAAGCCAACAGTGTCAATCTACAGAGTAGAAAACTAAAACCTAATTGTATCACTTGAAGCAAATAAATGGCATCACATTAAACGATTAGACTTAAAATAATAACTTTATGCTTTGTAATTCGGCTGCTTAAGATGTTTCCCTTCAGATTCCTTATTATTTGAATTATTAAATATTAATTTGACGATCATTTGACAGACTAATTGTATGTTTTCATGCTTATTAGGGAGGTGCACTTCAAACAGAATGAGCTGTACTCTTTTCCCTGACATTAAAGTCATCCACACACACACACACAGTCACAGCGCACAGATACACAAACACACACAGGTCATGTCTCCTTGCACAGAGCCTGTTTGTAAGAGCGCTGCGTTTGTGAACCTGACAGTGGAAAATCTGAGCCGCTCCCTCAGCCTCCGTTTGGTCTTGGCGTTTTGATTTGTTTGACAGGGGAGAAAATTATAACAGCAGGGGGAAAGAAATATGAAAATATGACTGGTAATACTCTCAAAACACAGATATTTTCCTTGCTGTCTTTGCAGAATCCATAGTGGCAGCCTGTGTGTGTCGGTGTGTGTGTTGTCTGTGTGCGTTTGTACTCGCACTGTATGTTTGTGTTTAGATGCATGTTTACATGTGTGTACACGCGTATGCACATCAGGATGCAAGAATGAATCATCTTTACTGATGACATGGTACGCTAATCGTTTGTCTATATATTGCAGGTTTGTTTCCATATCTCAGGGGTTTCTTGTGGTCTCCTCAACGTTTCTCTGACTCGATTCCATGATCTTCATTTCATTCATTTATTTATTTATCCAGTCCGCTTTATTGCTTTGATTCCGCGAGCCCGGGGGTTATTTTGTTTTAATGAACGCCTTATACTTCTCCTTTGTTAGAGTCAGTAACTGAACTTTTCAGAGTAAACTTTCTCATTGGAGATGATGGTTCAGTTGAGGAGAGCAAACACAGGCCGCGCTCTGATTATTCATAAATCTGGCATATTCACATGACCGAGGGAGTAAACTCTGAGAAAATTGCACCACAAAGAGGAAAAAAGACTCAACCTTGTCAGTGTCATGACATCTTTGCATCCTGATTTCGAATCGTATTCATTCACTGTTTATATTACCGAACGCTATTACTTTTCAATTTGGGCAAACACACCTCATGCTGCCAAAAGGACACTTTAGCTACCGTCGAACCCGTGACCCTTCGGCCTTTTCCTTACCACAGCCGCTATCCCTCACTGCAATAAACTCAGCAGCCTCTTAAACACAGCCGAGCCAGGAAAGCTAAATAATAATATTTAATAATCGTTATTAACGCGACCATTTAGTGCGCCACAATAGCTGCTGTTGATAAGGCCGAAAGCTGAATATTGTTTTAGGGTAAAACGAGCACGGCTCTGGTTTTGCTGTGTTTGTGTTTGAATCCAGACTAATCACTCATCAGCTCTTATATATGTGCACCGGCTACTGTGCACATAACAACTCACCTCCCCGGAGAGTGTCAAGATCCAGTCGGCTTCAAAGAACCAGAGAGGCTTTCTAATTGGCTCCCAGCAATAACACAACTCAGAATCTGACTGTCGCTATTTGCTGAGCTAAAACCGCTGCTCACAAAGTAAATTTTGCTTTGACATAAATGATTTTTCTAAAAACATTTTTTCAGCAGAAAGTTGGGGACATGAATAATGAATAAACCTTTGTCTTGTCATACGGTGTTCCCGCTCCTACAGTATGTTTCACACACTTCCAGAGTGGACACCGGCTTTATTGGATGAGGCAGCGCTAGCTAATATATCAGACAAGCCTGTGGTGCAGCGAGTCGCACAGATTAAATGACTGCTCAGTGTTTGGGTTGCGAGGGCTGAGTGTTGGCCATCGCTCCAACGCCAGAAATGAACCTAAATCATTCGGAGGCAAAAAAACAGACACAGAAAACACTGATGCTATTGTGCAGTGTGTGCAAACCCGGCGAGGCTGCAGTGGAGAGAGGCGGGAAGGAAAGAAGAGGAAGACAGATTAAGGATCGGAGAGTGAAAGCAGGAAAAGGGGGGTAATTAAATGAAACAAAGGAGGTGTGAAATAAATGCAAGAAAAGGCATGGAAGGACATAAAGGATAAAAGAAGACAAAAAAAGAGAAAGAAACAGGAAGAAAGTGAGTGAATGAGAGGGAGTTTTAGGAGAATCGATGCAGCGTTTCTCCGCTGGGACTCGGCTAACAGCACAGCAGACCGTGGATCTCAGGTGTCCAGTCGATGGCTGATGCATTAGGCTGCTGATACCCGCCGCTTTGGGTTCAAACACACATTTTCTTAATACAACATGAGCCCATTTCCCCCCCTCATTAATCATGTAACCTGATTAGGGCTAGAGGTCTGGCCTGTACTGAACCCTGCTCCACTCGCCGCCTTTCATTTTGTCAGGCGCACACATGTGAGAATATACATGTGCATTCATGCAGCGATATTAACCCGTGGGTTTCCATTTTGGCTCGAAGGTAGATGTGTACGTGCAGTCACGGTAAAGCTTGTACACGTAGCTGTAAACACTCGTACAGTGATTTCCACAAGGTATAGTTCGCTGTAACTACCGAAATGAGCTAATTGGGATCTATTTGTACCAAAAATGTCAATAGTTTAGTTGAAAAAACACTTTCTGAAACAGCTGGGAACTAATTTTAGTTAACTACTGCTTACGTTAACGAAGAAAAATGCCACCTTGTGCTGCTTATTGATGTGTTTTTAATCGGTTTTGGACAAAAGTGGAGCTCTCCGGCTAAGAGGATCGACAGGCAGTAGTTTGTTTTTGTTTTTGGTCTTTTCATGACACTATTTGGGGCAAGAAAACAGAGTACCAGACCTATCCTTCAAGGCAAAATTACCTCCAGCCCTACAGATGGAAGAGGCTCCCCTCATTCATAACCCCTGCCCTTTTAAGTACTGCGCCATAAATACACAGCACAATAAATTAGGAGGACAAGGTGATAAGATGCCGTAGATGTTTGAGAACGAGTTGTTCTATCGCTTTACAAAAAAGCTTTTCCAGATTGGACACCAGTCGCTGTTATGATTTTGGCTAATTTAAGACGCTCATCAGGGCAGAGAGTGTGAAAGACGGGCTGACAGACACAGTTAAACCTAATACCATCGAACTAAATACCGCTCTGGTATTCATCAACAAATGACCGGTCCAATCATTGATTCGCCCTGGCTTATTGTCAGCTGTGACAGATGACCTGATCTGAATCTCAGGTTTGGTTTTCAGATGACACATAACATGCATACAAAAACATTGCACAATATTTTTACTCTCTGTGTCTCTCTTCTGTCCTTTTCACTTATCTAACCTCAGTCTGCTGCTTTCTTCTGCCATGTTCTTATCAACACACTACAGTATCACAAACAATCATCATGTTTCTGGGTGGAACTATATTTACACACAAATAAACACTTCACTGGACTTTCTCAGCAGACAAACTTATTCCCGACTATTTCAGATGAGAGGACGCGTCAGATGTTCCATTTTTGCTTCAGTGGTTGGAAATGCTGTGCAGTGTGTCCACCTGAACTTCGTTTGACTTCGACTTGTTTATAGACGCATACAAATGAGCAAATATACACATACGCCAATAATGTTTGCATACACAGTTACCAGTGTGTACCTGCCAGCATACACTATAGAGGGTTGAATTTCTGCTTTTTACCGAAACCTCTTGAGCCCGCAGCCTCTGTCTGAATTATTTCTCATCAAACTTGCATTTAAATATTAGGCGGACGCTCTGATCTCATTAGTTTGCATGAGTAACCCCATGCCATTAACATTCAGCTCAGATAGTGTTTATTTTCTGTCCATTGATCAATAGCAATTTACATGTTTTTACAGATGTTAAAAGCCAATTTGATCTAACCACCTAATAAAATTTGTATTAAAACTACCTGTACATTACAAAAATGGCGCTACATGTGCACGGTGCGTCTATTTCCATTCCCTCCTGGTGTAATCTTACAGCCGTAGTTCAGTTTACAGATTAAAATTCTTGGTACAACATTATGAAGACACAGAAGGTATCGGCTGTCTCTAATACTCTTATGCAGCACCTCACATATTCCCGTTAGCACCTTAATGTGTTATAAAACCGTCTAAAGTCACGATGAATCATCTGAAAAAGTTAAATTCCTGCACGCTGCACTGCGTTTATAGATAATAAATATTAAGATGATAAGTGCTGACAGTTTGCAGGGAGCTAAACTTCTCTTCTGCGTGATTTAATTCTCCTTTGCACCTGTCTGTTAGGTACTAATTTAGATATATGTGGATATATGAGTAGAATATTGCAGGTTGGGAATAATCATTAAAAAAATCAGTCATTATTTAGGTATAGAAAGAAAGTTAGTGGTTACAAGGAGGCCAGAGGGGTGGAAGTGTTCAAAAACTATGTAAGATTTAATTTTCCTGAATTTGTGTTTGCTCAAACTTTAGCATAATAAGGTAATCAGTGATGAGAAATATTTTTCAATAAAGCAGAAGAGAATTTAATATAGCACCCAGCAAGATGTTATTAGTTTATTTCAACGTTTAATATTTCATGCTTATATTATGGATAGAAAGTTTGTGTGACTGAGGCAATGAAATTATTCATTGTCATTTTACTGAGCGGGACTTTATATTTCTGGTTCTGTCAGTAAATTCTCTATTGAGGGTGCATGCTTTGTGTTTGATGGAATTGGGATTAGCTTTTCTCTCACTTTAAACTGATTAAAAAACATTTATAGCTAAAGAATTACATTAAGAATAATGAAATTAAATAACTATATGGAAAATTAATTATAGGCTCACCAGGATGTGTGGCTTGATTCACACCTACATTATCAGGATATGACTAATATTACCAATAAGTTATTTAAGTCCAAATTCTCCACAAAGTAAATATTTGTAGTCTTAATACTAAAAAAAGCAACTTGTAGTAACTTTACCACATCATTCCACACTTCCTAGGTCCCTAATAGTTTCATGATTGTATCATGGAGGCCAGAATTGTTAGTTTCTTTATAGAACCTGGTTAAATTGAACATTTTATTTTTGGTGAATTTTTAAATAAGACACGTAGAAAAGAAAATATGATATTAAACTTCCCGACAGATCAGGCCAGTCTGTGATGAATATAAACCGCTGCAGTACCTGCCTGGTTAAAATAAATGCTTCCCACCAAGCAGCCAATGACTTCTGCTGTTGTTTTTATGTTAGTTACACTTACAGCAGCATCCTATTAGAGGTCTGCATGTGAGATGGTCTCACTTAGTGTGAGAACGCAGGAAACTTGCTGAGGAACAGAGAAACAAAAGCGTAGTATGTATCTGTGTGTGTGTGCTGACAGACCTGCAGGGCAGCAGCAGACCAGGTCAGTCGGGGTTTACATGCCTGACACACTGTCACAGATACCCCCGCTGCGTCCGTCACTCAGCACATACACACATAACACCACACCGTAAACACACACACACTTTCTCTCTCACTTATGCACTCTTGTGTGTACACTTAAACTAGAACATCACTATTCTCTGATGAGTATAAAGTACAAAAACATTCAGCAGAACCATGTTTTGGACTGATTCTGATAACACGGCTTTAATTACTTTGTTGCTTTGAATGAGAAATTTCTCATCTCTTTGAGAAGTGTGCGTACTTTAAAATCCCCTGAAATTAATAACCACAGAGATGTGACTCGTGTACAAACAAGCAAAGTTTATTTTAGCTGAAACATTAGCATGTAAATGACCTGATGTAAACTGGAATATTTAATAACCAGTGTTGTGTTTTAAAGGAGAAGCAAGAGGAATTCACAGGTTTTTTCACAGATACATTTGCTGAACATTCATCGGAAGCATGTGGGAACTTTTCAGTGTTTTTTACCTCTAAAAGTGAAAAAAAAATCCAGATTTACAGTTGTTTATTTACTCTAATGTTGCCTACCAACCTACAACTTTATTTGTCTCTTTTGAACTCTCTCTCTGCAGAAGGTGTTTCAGTTTAACTGCTTCTTATGTCATAAAGTATATACTACTACTATAATACTACTAGTATAGCTATACTTTAAAGACTCGAGAGTTGTTTAATTTGTTGTTTCCATTAATAATAGCAGGCTAGCCACTGGATATTTACCATCTTTTCTCAAACGTGCTTTTGTGGAACATTTTCTCAAATACACTAAAAAAGAAAAATGTAGATCTTTATGGATCTTAATTCACAATTGTCAAATGTCTAAGAAAATATGATTTTCAAGCATTTAATTGCTCACATCAGTCTAGATGTTGCCTTGTTGATGTAGCTACATGTCAGTTAAGTCACTATATCCATCACCAAATAAAATAACCAAATGAAGAATGAGCATTGAACCCTCTGAGGAAATTATTTGACAGTCTTTCCATTTAATGTATAACAAATTGGGTTTCTGTTGTGACACTTCTGTGCAAAATTGCATTAAAATAGGCGGAGCTAACATGACAGCTCACCTGAGTGTGAAGCAGCGCACAGTTTTTCCATCTCATAAAACATTATCCTGGTTTCTCTTTGACCTTATATTGTTATGAGGGTGTGGTCCAACTGCCACCTGTCTAATGATATCACACTGGTGACACAGTTTAGATGTCTGGGAAGCTGAAGTTCAAAAACACTCCCGCAATTACCGCTCATCACCACAGGTGTCGCCAAAGAGCACAAAACGTAGATTTTCGAGATTGCTCCGTTAAGTACCTTCTCTCTGTGTCATTTCCTCTCTCTCACTTAATCACACAGTCACAGGCAGGTGTGGTGTTTCAGTCCGTAACATAGACAGCGCAGAGTGTTTAAACGTGCCGTCTGTGTGGTTTTCTTGCTAGAGATTCATCCTCCAGTGACTCATACACAAGATACCCATCCAAACATAAGCTTTTAATCACTTGCATGTGAGAAAAGATGCCCAAAAGTTACTAAAAGAGTTCCTAATTTAAGAGATAAGCTGCTTGACATTGTGCAATGTCAGATAGGTTTCCTAGAAAGCATTGGTTCCTTGTTTAAAAGCTCAAAATCCATATGCATGACTATCTTATAGACTACGTGCAGGATTTTATTGGAAAAATGGAGTCTTTGCTTACTAGAAGAGACTAAAAAAAAGTGAAGCCGCCTGTGCTACATGGATAGCATAGCAACCCTGAGCCTTTGTCTAATGAGCCCCCATGGTCTCCAGATCAATAAAGTGTTAAGTGGCCCTTTGAAAATAACACTGTAGTGTTAAGTTGGTCTGTCAAGCGAACAGTCCACGAGCTGGGCAGCCGCACTTCAACTTAAGAGCTGCCATCTTGTTAACATGGATTTACTCATCACCATGTTCAGATGGACTCGAGCATATGCACCCAGAACCATAGTCAGACAGAAATAATAATATACGCTCACACATCAAATATTCCTGCTTAATAGATTACCGAACAGTGAAAAATGGTGCCGGTGATTTAAACCGCATAACACCGTAAGAGGCGGCCAACGACGACGGTGCGATTTTGCATGCCGCTTGGCCTAAAACAATACTTGCTTTGGACATAAATGGCCCGGCTGACTTGTCAGTACATTAAAATGAGTAATATAAATTTAAGAAAACAATAAAGCACTGAAAAATGTAGAACAGAAATCACCCTGTTTTATTGAATGAACTGGACCTCCTCTCCCACCTTAACCACAGCCAACTCCATCTTTCCAAAGAGTCACATTTAGCCTCACTCTGTCTCCCACCCACAGCCTAGCAACACACACACACACACACACACACACACACAAGCTAACTTTGAGGGCGAGCTAGCGAATTCCTGAGGGCTATCGGGTTTCAGGTTGCCTTGGCGACCAAGCACGGAGGCAGATCCATTAATCATTGAGAGCAGTTCACTCCAGAGTGGAGGTCAGACTGATTGCTGTGGATAGGGTATCATCCCAAAACACACACATGCACGCACACACACACTCACGCGCGCACACACACACACACACACTCAAAACATGGACCAAGGACCTTGATTTGAATCAGAAAAGATTAGTCGTCTTCTCCTTTCCCAACTTTTTTCTAAAACACATACAGTATGCAGACCCTTAAACCACCAGTGCAAGTACGAACACACTACATTGAACAACCAGCAGTCTATCTCAGGATGCAAACACATCCTATTAACGCTGAACACCTTATTGCACAGTTTAGCACTTGCATACTTTATCCTCACTTTCTCTTTCTTTTGGCTGTCTTTCCCCGTAAGGCCCGACGACACACACACACACACACACACACACACATACACACACACAGAAAACAATCACTCCCTCCAGCGTTGTCTAGGCATCGGGACGGCCGCGGCGGTGTCATGTGACGTGGCTGCGTGGAGCCGAGTGGATTAAGAGATTGGAGCTCCGCATTTATTTTTCAGGGACTCGGCTGAAACACTAGACCTGCACAGGTGTCTAGGAAAACTGAGAGAGCAGAAAGAGAGAGGAGATGGAGATGGAGGGAGGCAGGGGAAGGAAAAGACAGACGGGAGCGGAAGGAGACGGAGAGACGAGTTATATGAAAAAGCTATTAATTTCCTCCAGCTGAATATCATATCTTTGTGTCCACATCTGTCCTTTTTGGTTTTTACATTCCTGCCTCTTCTGCTGCCAACCTAAAATACTGCATTGAGTGTTATAAATGCATGGTAATATGATAATTATTATTCTGGGATGCAACAGATGAGTGAAGGGATGGCACAGAGATATAAGTAGCTGTAAAACACTGGATAGTATTGCTTTAAAGAAACGTTATTGCAACTGTAGAGGGAAAACTCACATCTTGTGTGTTTTTTTAAATAATAGGGTAAATGAGCACGTGACAGAGGACTCAGAAGGGCTTGGATGGTTGGATTATCTGTTAAAAGACATCCAAAGGTCAAAAGGTCAGTTGACAAGCACAATCATATTTTCAACAAACGCTACTGAGCAAGACTCCATGGTAGCTTTTGGAAATTTAGTGTGAGCAACTCAGAATAATGGTTTAAAAAAGCTTCAAGAGTGACAGAATACAATAACAAGTTCTTTATGGATTGTTGCATTAATCTGGATTAAATGCAAACCTCTTTTGATTTTTTTAAATTCTTTTAAAATTGGGATCACATCCATTATTCTTTGAAACATGATCTGAGCACCAACCTTGGATCTCCTGTCACCGAGTGGTGTTGGGTTGCTTAACTTTTTGTGGCTGTTGGACTTTCACCTGACACAGTGGTCACCTAAAAAGTTCTGCAAGTGTTTTTAGATAAACAATTATAACACAAAGTAGGAGTGAGATGTCTCAAATCTGACTGCCGTGGTGCTTGGAGTCATATGGAGCTACAGTAGCAGGGTGGGGTTAAAAGAAGGATCAGGTCACCAGTCTAAAATGAATCGAGGCCATGACACACTAAACTGACCTCAAATAAGCAGTGGTGACAAAAAACGCGAGGTTATGCTCTTTATGTTGTTGTTGTAGACGTTACACTTAAATGAACAAACCTTTAAAATGCACATAGGCTCTTCAGCTAACAGTTTAACATGTGCTTAATGTGGCTCATAATATGTAGGATATACAAATTGAGAATTTATGGTAGAAAGCTGCAACTAAACTCTTTTTATATGGTAGATTTTAGTCTCTTTTGGCACTGTAAATAAGAGAAGCAAAGGCCAAAGTGGAGAAGAAAGAAGGCAGATTATTGGTGAAGAAGATGAATGAAATCTCTGATTTACTAGACTGAACAAATGTTTTTTATTGACTTTCTCTGGTGTGGATTCATTGTGGTAAACAACTTCCAATAAAAGCTAACTAACACCAGTGGAACCAAAAGCACTGAAAAAAGGCAGTGGTTGACTACAGATGGTCAAAAGTGGAAAGTACCCACAGCCATACAATGCACAGACCTAATGCTCTTTTATTCTAACACACACAGACACACACACAGACGCACACACTCAAGCACGTGCATGTGTATCTATCTCTAATGCAGTTTGTCCAGCGAGATTTACGGCGTCCTGGGAAACTCGATGTAGACGGCCACAAATCAGTGTGACTATGAAATAGAGAGCAACATGAACATTTACAC
>OMNN01087470.1:0-22820 GCA_900302755.1 Chromis chromis
CTCTGCCTCCCCCCTTCCTTCCATCATCTGGCCTATCAGAGGCAGCAAAGCACAACAACTGCTGCTACAGTACTTGGAAAAGGTCAGGCAGGACACAGATACTAATAGCTTATAATGTTAATTGCCACACTGCCTCGCGAGGGCAACAAACTACATTAGGAATTGCGGATGGAGACTGTGTTGTTTATAGAGTGCGTGAGGGTGAGGAGAGTGTTTATATGTCTGTGTGTGTGTGCGTGTGTGTGTGTAGGAGGAGAGGGTGGGGGTATAAGAGGAAGGCTCCTAAGAGACCCAAGGGGCTATTATGACTGGTAGCTGTCACCTCATTTCAATGATATACAGTCCAAAACCAAGGTCCCAACCAGACAATAAACATCATTTGCAACCAACAAACACATAAACACAGCAGGGCCAGTCATTCTCGGCACCACAGCAGCTTTAACCCTCTCGCTCCAACCACAGTGACATAAACTCAGCAGAGTTTGCACAAGCCTACAAGCTACAAAGCAAATTCGCCATCTGTATTCATTTGTTCTGTACTAATCTGTGTGTTTTTTTTTTTATTTACACTCACATTAGATCCGGTCGGTATCGGTGAATGAGGGCGCACAGGGCCAAGCCGCTCTTCCAAGACATGGTGAGGTCCGTTACGTTAACATTCCTGTATCCCTCCGTTTGCCTCTGGCACCAGTTGAGCAGTTTACTGGATCGAGCTATGGATTCTGGCGTGGAAAAAAGAAAATTAAAGGCTCGATGTTAAAGACGGAGGTCGAGCGGAGTCTGGATTAAACGTGGAAAGTAATATGAACCGTTTCTGGGCTGCGTTACATGTGTCTTGCTGGGCAATCTCATGGCCTTGAGCACAGGATCGTAAAGTTTTGTCATCCATGACCTCATAATCCACGTTAGTACCGGTTACATCCAGCCAATGAGGAAATATTATAAACCATGAGATGTGAAAATTTTTACAGATGTGAGGAGGAAAGGATGCAAATGAGGGGTTAGGAAAGGATGCAGAACTCACAGGAAACCTTTATAACAGCTAGAGGTTGAATACAACCAGGGAGTTCAAATGAGTTAGTACACGCAAAGGAAATGTCATCATTCCGCTATTCCTTGTGTATTATTCACTCAGCAGGTAGGCTTCAAAAACCGTTAAAACTATTAGGAATCCCTGAAAAAGCAACACCATGCATTCGGACTTCGTGTTACCTTGCAACTGCTTGTCAAGCAGGCAATTGTCTAGAGTGAAAATAGTGGATTATTACATTTCAGCAACAGTGATTGCAGCAAATCGCACACTCATCAATAAGCACATTGAGGAATGTCTTTTTGCACTAGTAAAACAGTCTCTTTTTGTAGATCAAGCAGAAAAGACACGAACCATTCCTGGCCAGCTTGGGTGTCGACGAGTTGATCACATTCTCGATTTCAATGCGGATTTCTCTGCACTCGCCTGTGTCGAAGAGGTGCCGCACCTGCAATATCGAGATGATTAGATTCCACATACACCGATCAGGCATAACATTATGACCACCTGCCTAATATTGTGTTTGGAGGTCAAATCAACATCTTGGGTGATTGTCATGTTCCTCAACATGTTCCTGATTGTTTGATGTTTTTGCCATGTATAGTGGGGTGCATTTTCCTGCGGGGGTAGGCCAGTGACATTTGGGATTGCCATTGGCATGAGGGAGTGTGTTTGTTCTGGGACAATGTTTATTTGGGTGTCTAAGTCTCATCAACATGGATGTTAAAATCCAAAGTTTTCCATCAGAACACCACATAGTACCAATATGATCAATGTTATTCACTTCACCTGTCAGTGGTCATAATGTTGTGGCTCATCGATGTATATTGTACTATATGAACAAAACTGGTGACGCTTGTCTAGTAAAGCAAAGTATAAAACTAAACACAAACTAGGAGCTTAACTATTAAAATTTATAAATTATAATTCGGTTTCCGAACAATAAAAAATATTTTTTGAGCTCACCTGGCTGGGCTTGAGGAAGTTAAGGCTAATGTTGGGGTAGCGTGTGGTCGGATCCACACTGTAGTGACTGAAGTTCTTACTGACGTTTTCCGGTGTGGTCTGAGGCAGAAGACGGTATATGCTCTCCCTAAAGCACAGAGGAAAGAATGTTATTATCTTTCCATAAACTAAATAGGCAGTGTCTAATTGAGGGAGCTGGAAGGGAAAGTATAGCAGGATGCTATATTAATACATACAATGAATCATATTAACGTTATTACCAAAGGGCACAGAGAGTTACTACAGAGCTGTGAAGTCACATTCCATCCAGCCCTTATGAAAGCCTCTTATCCCATTAGTACTAGCCGAGGTGGGACTGATGCTTGAAATCATATACACAGGCACGTTTCCTAGAAAAGCACTTACAGATAAAAGGGTGTGTTTGAAGAGAGAGAATATGTATGTGCATCAGTGTTTCCACATCCTCACCTCTCAGCCAGCACCTCAAGAGGGGTTTTTCCCTGGGCCCAGCTCTTCACCATCCAGCCGGAGTCCATGGCTGCCAGGAAACCTCGTGCGATGCCAGTGCCCATTGGCCAGAAGGGCTAGAGACAACGCCACATTCATTAACCAAATAAGGCCACAGAAGAGCCAAACATTAAAAAAAAAAAAAAGCAGCACAACTTTGAGCCAAAATTTAAAGAAGCAGTGTGAAGGATTCGGTGGCATCTAGCAGGTGGAGTTGCAGATTGTAACCAACTAAAAACCCCTCGCTCCAAGAGAATTTACTATGGTGGTCTCTAAGAACATGACTCAGCATTTGTTCCGTCTGTTCTGGGTTCTCCATACATATAAAGGGCTCAATATAAGGTAACGAAAACAAGGATTTTAATGTTCAGGTGATTCTAAACTATTCTATTTTTATCATTAAATTAATTACATTTGTTCATCTTAGTCTCTTTTACACTTTATTTATTTACTTATTTATTTTACTTATTTACTATTACTGCTATTACTATTATTATTAGCCTTGTGTTTATGGTTTTACCCTCTATTTTTTTTTTCCATTTCGTCTTTTCCCTTACTTGGATAGTTCTTTTATCATTTTATTCTGGTGTTTGTTGTGTTGATTCATTAAAAAAAAAAACGTTGCCATGTTTAACTCTATTGCTCCTCTTTTGCCTCTCTGGTCTTTCTCTTTCTGTTTGGACTGACCAGCCTGTTGTTATTCAATAGTCTAACAATAGTCTACATAAATAAAGTTATTATCATCACCACCACCACAACAACTACTACTATGAAACTAATAAAACCCCAATTATGAAAATATGTTCCATTCCTATCAATACATCCCCCTAAATCCGTCTCACTGGACTTTTAAAGAATAACTTGAACTTTTAATTTTGAAATCCTTAACCATCTTTTCCCGTCTCTCTCACCTCCAACAGGCTGTCGCCCACCAGCGCCACCAGCAGCTTGTGGCCGTTGCGTTGGCGAACCATGGCGGCATTCTCTGAGGCGTACATGCAGGTGAAGTCGAACATGGCTACATCGGGCTGGCCGTAATGGTTGATGGCGAAGTCCAGCGTGGGCAGCTGGTGGTTAGTGGAGAAATCCGCAGCCTCACGAGCGTAAGATAGCAAGGCAGCCTGGTCTACATTGCCTCTGGACAGCAGAAGCTCCGTGTCTGCGTAGTCCTGCAGGAGAAACGGGGGAGATGGGGTTAAAAAAAATGGCATTCATATTCAAAATAATGAAAGCAGGGATGTCGAGAAAAATGTGATGCAACAGTTAGAACTTGTTTTCAACAACAGTTTTCAAACTTAAGACGTTGGCAAGTGTCACAGAAAGTTAAAGATGTGCATATATAAATAATGAGACATAACACTCCTGACAGACGAACATAAACAAGACAGAAGGTGCAGCCAAGTCCATTATTTTCTATGTCAGGACACTTAGACTTTTATTACTCTAAATCCATGGCTATTCATCAGGGAATTTACGGTAAGTGCATTTAAGTTATAATCTATTTTTTAGAGTTTGTCAGCTAAACTAATGGGCAAGTCATTATCTGGTAATGCAATATAGTGCAACATTTCTTTTGCACTGTAAAAACATAATAAGCAATCGAAGAAATTCAACTTTTTTCAAATTCACTTTATTCTACATGTCTGATTAAAAAACTCTGCCAAAAATAAACTCTTTGCTCAAACCAAATTCTGTAAAAATCTAAAAATTCTGTAGTCCTTGATGCAACCAGGAAGCCATTAGTGTCTCAGCTGCAACCAAGAGTCACGTGACAAAAATTCAAGGACTTTTTGGTTGAACTGGAATGACCTGCAGGCTGTGTTTACACAGAGTAGATAGGAGACAAGTATGGGGGAAAAAATAATTAAATTAATTTAAAATTAAAAATGTAAGTCATCCAATATCTATATATATATGTAGAGTCACCATGTTTTTTCCATGTATTGGTAAAACATGTGGGCTCTGGGGAAAATGTTGTACATGCTGATTCCAGTTTTTTTTTTAGTTTTTGTGGAAGAAAAAAAAGTAATCCAAGAAAATTCAACTTTGGTTATCCATTTTTATGATTTATGTTATTGTGCCTGTATCATGCTGCTCAAAAGACATTTTTGAGTTCTCTCTACTTCTAGCCATAATTGTGCAGTTTCCATAGAGATGCAAGACTTTATATTGCAGTGAGAAATGAGCCAATAGTGAATAAAAATGTAACAGGAAAGAAAGAAAAAAATGCCCAGAAAGTGCTTGGGGGTTCAGAGGTTTACAGAAAAAGTGATACTAAAAAACACTGTGTGATAAATTTCTTTTAACAAAGAATGAAAAAATGACATTGTATTTAAGGTTGCATTGGAGTGAACCATGCTGCTCACAAGTCTCTCTAACATGTAGCATCAAATCACTGCGTGCTTTCAAAGTGACATGTTTTCATAGAGGGCGGTGGGAGGTACATTCTTCCATCTTCAAGCTCCCTGGTTGCCCAATGCTAAGCTGGTGGTAACTACGGTGGCTGAGGGGAAGGGCAGGGTAGTGGAAGATATGAACAAGGGCTGTTTTCTGATTCGCAGCTCTGCCTTGAACTGTGCTGACTGGCCTCCGTTCTGCCCACCCTTCCTCTGTCCTTTTCGAAAAAGGGCAAGCAAAGTCATTTTCACTGCTATAAAAGGATGCGTCTAGGAAATTGAATTAATGGGGAACTTCCAGAAGTTTCAATACCAGTAAATTATGCCTATATAATCCAAATCCCCTCCGGCTTTGAGACTCAGTGTGTACACCAAAACCTCATTAATGTCATTAGCGAACCATGAAAACACACACAGACCTGCGCATACATGCACAGGGACTGACAAAATATGAAGACGTATTGCGTACACAAGACAGCTTAAACTGGCTGCAGATTGAAGACTGTATCTGCAAAAACACTTATTTCAGACACATCTAAGGCATTTAGAATCTAAAAGCAACCACGCAACCGTAGCACACCTTCAGTTATGTCTCCGCATGAAGACAGACATGCAAAAAGGGCCTTTCCGGTTTCCTGTGGAAAGTGGCCAGGGAAAGGAAACTACCGAATATAGTGAGGACACAAATACTCAGCGAGTGCTTGAGTTTGTTCCTGAACACTGTTGGCTTGGTTACACCGTTAGACAAACACTGGGCAAAATCACAGAGAGAATAAAAGACTGAAAGAATGAAAGAGAGTGAGACAAATAAAAAACAAGAGACAGACTTCTGATTTCGTCGGCCTGTGCATGCATGCAGCCTTTATGTCTGCTACAGAGAGACAGAATGAGATTCAACAATTGCCTCCCCAACGCGCACACACACCACACCGAGCTCCGGGCTTTGATCACTCACATGTAGAATGACTCCTTTCTCCAGCAGGCTCTGTTTTTTGGCAGTCATCACAAAGTAATGCGTGTCATCCTTGTAGTAGACAATGTTTTCCAGGTCAATACCTAAAGAAGACCAATAGAAAGATGCATTGTTAGACGCGAAACACAATCGCCTTCCTTATTGCCGTAGCTAACCATCTTGTCATCGTTTGAGAGCGGCAATTACGCGATTGAGAGCACACAAGCAAAGCGGCGGGGACATTGTCATGTCAGCGATAAACTGTGGCAGGCTTGGCATCAAACTTAAGTATTTTAATTGGGTGAGCTGACAGAATTCTGAGCTGTGATCAAAGGACAAATTATCTGTCCTATTTACCTTAATGTTTAGCAGGAAATAGCTTTAGCTCTTACAATTACCAACACCCAAAAAAATACTTAACAATTTGTATGCTTTATGCTGTACCCTAATGTCTTTTATGATACAATTACATTAAGATAAAGAACATAAAAATCTGAAGTTCTGACAGACCTGTTGCTTCTCTGAGGTCTTGAAAGAACTTCTGATTGAAGATGAAGGCCACACCGCTGATTTCTTCCACCTTTGCCTCCGCTGTTGTGTTCCTGTTGATGAAGTTAGCAGTGATGGCAATGGCAAGCTTGCCGCGGAACTCCTTACGCCGAAACCCTGCAGGCACAAATAAGAACATATTAAGATACAGACAAGACCTTAAGGTCAGGCCAGTAAACACTCAAAACACAAAACCAGTTCAATTTGCTAACATGTATTTGCTTTTACAACATATGAAACCCTTCAAATGCACATTGTAAATACAACCAGATGTTCTGTATCATGACAAACAGCTTGCTAGATTTTCAAGCTGTGTGAATGTGCTTCATGGTTATTGGCTATCTCAGGGGGGAGCCTGCAGCTTCCCTCCACTGATGCAGCAGTCAGTAGTACAGAGCGAGGTCACGGTACTCTACTCCACAGGGGATCCCTTTGCCAGTGTGGCAGTGTGTGAGGCCCCAACATTCATAAAGGAAACAGACAGCCAATTCAACAATTCCTATTCTGCTATGCCAGGAGAGCAAACACTCTCTGAAGTTGAATGTAGCAGCCAGACACAAACAAACACATGCACAGATGTGCACAAATGCTCATTCATACACGAGGAACGGCGTGAGGTCAGGCGCCCAACCGCAGCTGTACACTGGTGAGATCATAATCGCTCTGAATGACTTCCAAGTCCGCTTAGGAAAACAAATAATACTGTTTGTGCTTTGCCTTGTTTAGTTAAGGAAAAAAATTGCATTGCTCGTGCAGCTCTCCCAGTCTGGACATGCAAACTTGCCTGGTAGCGTGTTTCTCCTTCCGTCTGCTCCAATGATGACATCAAACTCCAGCTCGCTGACAGGGTGTGTCCTGGGGTGGACCTCAGCCCTCCAGCCTATCCCTAAGAAAACACAACATGTGTAATGAGAGAGAAATGCGTCAACAAAGCGAGGCTTAGAGCCTTTGACAAATATGACAAAACATGTTCTCTGTCCATTCATTCTTTTTGGCCTTGTCTAGCAGCAGCTTTATTCTCTTACTTTCACTCTCTTGGTCTTCAGGGGGCTCAATGAGACCCTTGAACTCTACGTTGACATGGATCTCGATGCCCACCAGGAGAGCCACTTTGAGCAGCATTAGCTGAAGCTGACGAATACCTGAGGAAGACATCAGAACAGTAAGACCTACAAATGCATCTTCTGATATGATTGCAATACAACAACTCACTTCGTCTACTCACTGATATGATCGATAGCACCAGCGCAGAACTTCCCGTAGAACTTCTTGGCCCCGAGGCCCCTGAGGTCCTGGATGGTGAAGGGCCAGAGGTGCAGCACGTTGTTCCTTGAGAAGGCATCTCTCTTCTCCAGAAGCACGACTTTGGCCCCCAGGAAAGCCAGCTCGATGGCTGTACGTAAGCCACATGGCCCCGCACCGATGATGAGACACTAAACACAGAAAGAGATGCAAAACTTTAAGAAGGATGTTGACCAAGAACATGGAAAGTCAAATCTCTTTCTATCTTTTTCTCTGTAGACCACAAACCCACCTATTCAGACTGCAACTTGAAAATCTCATGCTAGCACAAGATGCAAATCTCACATTCCACTTTCTTTAAAAAAAAGCCTCTAATGCAGCTCTTTAACTTGCTTTTATGCTGCACTCATGTCTAATTATTCAAACCATAATTATGAGCAGCGATGTGTGAAAACAATTTATGCCAGCAACTGCATTCGAGATATCCAAAATTTCTGACGGCAATGATATCTTCCACAACAAAATACAGACGTCAACAAACTGAGTATGGCTGCAATATACAACGTTAACACAAATAGAATCTATTGAGCTCAATTTATAGGCAGTTCACACCGTTTGTGTCATAATAAACCCAAGCATAAGCTAGTCTGACACAATATACAATAACATAACAAACCATAAGAAGATAAAGTAAGATATCACATTATAACACTACACAACTTAATTCATACAAAGGCAACTTTATTTGTTGGTGACTGTGAGTGAACTTTACTTGTAAATCAAAGTTTATTGCTACTGAAGTCATTCAATTTAACAGCTGACATCATCTTGTCAACAGACAGCCAGTTTATCAGACCCAGTCCTTATTTTAGGGTCATTTTCTTAATTACATTGCAACTCACAGTAGATAACAAATGAAATGCTTAAGTCAGAGTCAAAGTGTCATCTCAAGCAAAGCAATCAAGCGTCCTTGTGGTGTCCTTTCATAAAAAAACAATCACACTACAGTCCGATTGGTAAACATGAGCTTCAAATTACATGATTCCTTGATACTGAGGATCAAATTTTTCAGTCTGTTGGCTCTCACTTGGAACTGGAACCACCGCCAAGTCACCTGATGCAGCTTTAGATGAATCATCAGGTTTCTACTGATGCGGACTCACCTTTGAGTTGGCACAGGCACGGCCCTTCTTGTACTCCTTATGGCTGGCTCTCTTGTCTAGCTTGGCCCAGAGCGCCTTGGCCTTCCAGTAGTTGAGTTTGGACTTGAGCTTGTGATAGAAGACCCTGTACTCGTTGGGCTTGACTTCCAGGTGGTCGCACAGCTCCTGGAAGGCCTTGAGCGTGCCTTTAAATGTGGACGCCTGGACGAAGTTGTCGAACAGGACGTGGGACAGGTTCACCCCATCTCCTCCAGTTGCACCGCCACCTCCATCCCCCATGGTCCAGGCTCACGTAGGGCTGTGAGGGCCCTTCACCCTGCCCCAGGCAGGGGTCTCTGGGTCCAGCCCCAACCCTGGAACACCCGCTCTCTGGTGGAGGGCTTTAACTCCCAGCCTCAGGCATCTTCATTCTATCACAGAGAGGGAATAAACAGAGGGAATCACGTGAGATAATTCTGCACAGTTTAGCACTGTATAAAACATTACCACATATAGCAATCAAGCTGAAAGGGACTCTTCAAAGATTACAGCTCTTGAATGCTTCAATGATGTCAACACTGTGATCCAACATGTAGAGAAACTTTAATTAAAAACTATAAACTTCATGACAGTGCAAGGAATCAAGCTAAGGCTGCCTATGCCTTCTTTCTTCTTTTGGCACTCTCTTATTGAAACAGGCTTGAAACCTCTCTAACTAAACAACTAAACCTATGATGGATGGTCAGCATGGCATGAAAGCAGCAACTGAGGATAAAGCCAAGGCGATTTAGGGTGTCACAGTCATTCCTCTGACATGACCTCAAATAACCTCCTATCTGTCTAGGAATGGAGCTGCTGGACACAGGAAGGCCACTGAACCCACAATGAGCCAAATAGGAAACACACAGGGCACAAGTGTATAGACAGACTCCAGACACATCCCAAAACACTGTAAAACAGCACACAGTCCTACTCATTCAAGAAACTGATCTGGCACTAGTAAGAGTCTTTGAATAAGCCAGATGGTACGATTTTACCCACTATACATGGCCCTTCTTCTGTTGTTTTTACATGCTATGACATGCAGCAGTGAATCCTTGCATTTTCTGCTTTGTAGCCCCCAGGGCGACAAGATCATTATTGTTCTTTGGCGCTGTTATAACTGGAATGTCTTGGTGGGTCCACTGTCTAACTCCGACTGCACTTGGCAGCAAAGAGCAGTCTTGAAACATCAGCTTTACCCAGCATCAGTGCAAGTATAAAAGAGAGATAATGGAGAAGAAGATGAAAGAAATCACACAAAGCGTTTCAACAAAAGCGGTGATAATGACTGCACAGTCACACACAAAAGGATAGGTTGTTCTGGTCTGTTTGCTGCTTAATAAATTTTACAGCCAAGCAGGGTCTCTACTGTGCATTAGATCTCCAGGGCATTGCATTGCTTGTTTGACATTTACAAAGGTTCAGCAAATAGGACCCTTTAACGTAATCTTTAATTCATCATGTAGAAAGATTATGAGTTAGTTTCCATTAAAATAAATAGTGTCCTATTTCCTCAACAAAATCCTAAATAAATAGTTTGACATTTTGGAAAAAACACTTTCTTATAAAAGGGTAGATGGGAATGACTGATAGCATCTCCTGTCTGTAACGTAAATGTCAAGCTACAGTCAGGGGGAAGGAAGAACAATGTCCTAATAAAACAAAGCTCTGAAGCTCACTTCTTAACAGATTTCAGTTTCTATACCGACTAAACAAACAAGATATATTGTGTTATATTGCGTTAGATTTATAGTTAGCTTCAGGGTGCTGGTAGGCAGGTTTTCTTACTATGTTTACTGTCGGCTGGAAGTAAACTTAAAGTCCCTCTCCAAGCATTGATTAAACCCCTAAAAACTAACCACTGTGTATCAAAGTCACATTGTCCACAAAGTCCTTGGATTTGTTTTTACAAGAAAATTCCCTTTGTGCCTTAAAATGGCTTAGATGCAACTCTACACTGTTGCCTCCTTTGAAATGTGCAGATCTATGAAGTTCTTTCCACACACCTCTCCGTGGCTCGCTGTAGCTTGAGCACACCAGCTCACCTACAACTTTGCTCACACTGTAAATCTTCAGTACACTACACAATGGCAAGCTGTAATATTGAAGTAAATCAGCCATACATGTTCAAAAACCAATTCTGAAGAATAATAATGATACAGAAAGATCCCCCCGCAAAGTGATGTGATTGGTTCTCTAGATTTGTTACATATGAAAACCCAAAAGTTTGAATCCATGTTTTTGATGCTATAATTGATATGCTGCAGTTTAAAGGTGGAAATGCTCAGCTGTGGTTAAAGGGTGCAAGAGTTTGTGAAAAATCATAGTTCGGTCCATACCTCAGTTTTAAGGTGACAGTTTGGTACAACGAAAACAAAAATTACATATCATTAAACTGTTTCTTTTTACTTTTTTAGTCAACACAGGTTTACTATATAGAGCCTGACTTGTCTTTTTCATAAGCCTATCAATACTGCTGCAATTAGCTGCATTATACTAAAAAGTAAAATTTCCAAAAATAAATAAATCCAAACAAATATTTTCTAAAATAAATAGAAAATAAAATCCATTAAGGTGCAGCATTTAGAAAATTAACTCTGCTTAAGCTGTACTGTAGTTGTATTCACATTAGCAGCTTTTAGCTTCACATTAGGATTATGCCACACAAACATTATCTCGATAAAAATACATTACATCATTTATTAAAGCCTAAAACCTGTGTTCCTGACAACAGAGTATGTTTGCATATCTGCTGCTTTGAAAACACATATTGCACTTGTTATCACTTTGGCCCAGTCGGAATTGGCTGCTTAGATGCCACAGGGAGCTGGGTTTGCACTACAAACTTTATCACAGTTGAACAATGCTGGTGTATAGCTTTTGTCAGATCCATATGTCTTATGCTATATCCTCCAGCATGTTAACATAAACTTAAATTTCATCAGAGGGGGGTCTTTAATATTTATAATGGAGAAATGATGGTGGTACAGATTTCCTAACCTCATAAAAAAGCATGGAAGAGTAAAAAAAGACTCATGTGTCAAGATTTTCACCAGTACAACTTCATTCTCATTTCAGATATCACCATAAGACTTCTGATCAAAACCTTTTGGTAGAGATGAATGCACGACTCATTTACTAAAATCCCGAGGAACACACATAAATTCAATATTTACACTGGCCCATCGCTCTATAAATGCTTGAGCTTTGTACTCCAGCGCCCAGGATGTTGAGCGAGTTCATGAAAACCAACGCAGTCCCAGTCCCAGTGGCAACACATGATGAAAGGAAGGCAGGTACAGAGGTCAGCTGGCCTCCTTTTCACACCCTGCCAACTCCGCACTGCAGTGAAAACAGCCGGCCCTGAGTTTGGCTCTGCCTCAGTGTGTCAGGATCAGGACTGAAGGGTGCAGTGCCAGCTCAGACGGAAAAAGAGCCCTTTACCAAAACAGCCGTTTAAAAGGCCGGCCACATCATTCCTGCTATGGGTGAGCAAGCAGGACTTGACTTTAACCTTACAAATTGTTCCTATAAAAAAGCCATGTGCATTTGCAGAAGTTAGGTAGAAGTCTGTGGTTTGGTATGTGCATACACGTCTTAACTTAGTGACAGATGGCAAAATCCTGGCAAGTGTTAGTGTCTCTGTATGACAGCAGAGATCACTGAACAAACAGAAAAAAAATCAAACGCTCTGATTGATTGAGCGTCAAAGGAAAAGGCGAACATTCAGTACAAATGACTCAATCGATGGTCCGTAATTTTCTGATCAATAATAGCGATTGTATGATTAGAAACAGGTAAGGCAAATACAAAAATGTTTACCTCCACAAGCACTAAAGGTGCAGCCGTTGATTGCATTGCAGAGCCGACTGGGGCGCTTTGAAGCTCGGAGTTTCTTTCGTGTCTAGCAAGTGATGGTGTTCTTGCATTGTGCAAGAGATAAAGAAGAATTTCAAGGTTCTTTCTAAACCAAAACTGAGCCAATATGTTCTCAATCTTGTGGTATGTGCAACAGTAAGAATGCAGCAGGTTTGTCAAAATCTAGGATTAAATTGTTTGGCCACCCAAAAGTAACCGAAAGTACCCAAAAGTAAGTACAAACATCCTGGGCTAACCTTGAAGATGAGGCCAAATTAGCTGCAGTGTCTACTACGTGTGATCCAGATTAGGAAAAACAGCTCATGAATTAATGACCTTATCAACCAGAACAGCCTGACAAGACCATCTTTAAACAAACAAGCCCTGAATTCTTACACTCTGCACTTTGACCCAAGCAACCGATGAGCAGAAACATCACAATTCATCACCAACAAAAAATGTTTTACGAGGCAGACAAGAAGAAGGCAGGTGACCTTCTTTGAAACCGTGCTCATGAAACCACGGTTTAAAAAGAAACACACATGTTTTGCCTCCGCAGAGGAACAACGGAGCATGGTGGGAAATGAAGATGCTACGACCTTTGTGACACACTTCTGAGAAAGATGACAGTAAACATCTAACACACTTTGAGGTCTTTGAAGGAAACAGGGCTACAACTAGTGACTGACATGCTGGTTCACAGTGTGTGTGGGCGACTGGTCAAAAGACGGTTCGGCTCAGGGAGGCTCTTTTGTGGCACTCCGACACAGCTTAATGACAACAATAAAGCTGGCCTATAATTTGAATTATAGTAGCCTCCTGCAGAGACCCATATGCATACACCACAGGAGCACCATGTGTTTCTGTTAGGCAGAGAATGGCAACGAATAGAACACATACAGACGGAAGAAAACAACATAAAGTGCCTTAGTGTGGTGTTTGGCCGCTGTGTGCTGGCAGAAAAGCTTCAATGCAACTTGGCATTGATTCTCCAAGTCTCTGAGGCTTTACTGGAGGGATGGAACACCATTCTTCCAAAAGATATTCCCTAATTTGGTGTTTTGTTGATGGTGGTGGAGAAGGCTGGCTAACAGGCTGGTTCTAAATCTCTCATTGAGATCCAGTGACTGCACATGATTCACATAATTCTCATGCTCATCATACCTTTCATTCAGAGAGATCTTGTGGCCTATGAATAGGGGCACCATCATCTGAAAAGAAACCATTCCCATCTGGATGGAAATGCCTCTTCATAGGATAAAAGTGATCATTCAGAGCAAAGTTGAATTGATTTGCAATGACCTTTCCTTCAAAAGGGGAGAAGCGGATCCAAACCATGCCAGCAAAAGCCACCAAATCCCCTCAGTGTAGGGATCAAGCATTTATGTTTTTCTTCTAATCTGTCACCCATCACACATGTAAGTTTTTGGTCACAGTAAATGAATAAAATAAGTATTTCAACAAATTCCAAAATCCCTCTACGATGCAAAATTCCAACCAAACTATTTCCAGTGGATTCCAGATTCTCCTGACATCTCGATGAGCTGCAGGATTTCACACATTCATAGCATTACACACATGCAGGCCAACCCTTGCACAGACAACACTCCTGCCATATGTACACACACATACAGCATGCCTTTGGTCTTTACTGCTCGTATTACATCATATGCTAATCTAAAAATAGACGGAGAGATTAGGCCACTAGGCTACTAGTTTGACAGCATTGCTTTTGTGTAAACACGGTCGCTTTTTGAAGCGATAAATAACAGGCGTTAAAATCTGATGTTCCCTAACTATTGGCCCAGATAAACAGAAACATCGTACAAGAACATTAAGCTAAATCATTGTTGTTGTTGTTTTCTTTTTTTGCCGCTGTTCTTTGTTTTGTTTTGGTTATTTTTTTCCCCTCTAATTGGTTACAGTGCAAAAACCATCTGGGATTCCACATTTGTATATGTTAGTTTGCCTGCATCTAATTTCATTTTCATTCCAGGATCAAAGCCACACACTTAAAAAACACATAAATAAAAAGCAAGAGAGAATAGACAATAATATGTCAGTGAAAACATATAATTTTCAATATGAAAAAACAGATTACTGAGGAGCATCAGATGAGTTTCCCTAAATGCCGACATGGTCGGTGAAAAACCCAGAGACTTTGAGGTGGACAAGTTGAGTAAATCCTTTACCCGCCGTGGAGGCAGTGAATTACTTGAATGACTCGGCCAACTGTGGGACTGTGTGTATCCTAAATAGAACTTTGTCCTCCATCTGTCTCCAGCTCAGGGTTGACTGATGCTCAGAGGAAACTAGAGATCAAACTAATAACCCAACCTGTCTCATCCTCTCATCCATCAGCAGACTTGACAGAGAGCAGGATGGACTGCAGGACACTATGTGATCCCTGGTCGGGTAAATGGATGTACAAATAGAGCATGTATAGTAGACCAACTTTACTGTTTTAAAAATCTGTAATAACATCTGGATTTGACCGATTTATGACTCTGCTCATCCTTTTTTCCTGTATGCCTTAAGATGATTTCCACTTTGGCTTTGGTCTTGGTAGTTAATCATTACTTTAACATCCCACTTATAATCATTATGATAGTTGCTGAAAATGGCTACATAACACTAGCACCATAATACTAATTACAGAGCAATGCCACAGCAGGTGTGGTCTACTCATGGCCTGCCCGGAGGTTGTAAAAAGATCATACCGACAACAAAAGAGGGATAGTCAACTCTTAGTTCTCTATAATTTGTTAGTCATTATGTGTGCAGTGCTTAATAAGAGTTGACAGATTATTGGTCTAGCTGATTATCAGAACAGATATTTGGGGTTTTTCCAATTAACAGTATTATTTATCATTATTTTGTTTTATTATTATCTTAACCAATTCTCGATAAAAAATTATTATTTAGAAAATGCGCTGCTTTGGCTCTGATGCAGCCACCTCACCGTATTTTTATTTGTGTGTGTTGTTGTTTGTGTTACTCTTAATTTTGACACCAAGATTTTCATTTTGACTGCAAATGCATCAGTCTTGAAAAATCATTTGGCCTCAAACACTTGAACCAGCAGTTATGAAATGATCACAACCATTTGCAAGAAAATAAAAAGAGAGGTAAGACTGCCATACATGAACAATTGCCAAGAGACGGTTAGCTTAGATTAGCATAAAGAGTGTAAACAGGGAAACGGATGCCTGTAAAACCACAACCTGTCATGTTAGCACTTCAGCTTTTGTGTTTGAAAGGCATGTTACCTTCAAACAATAAAAAATACCAAAATTACACAATTTATTAGAGCAAGAAACTGCAAATATAAAAATCATCAGATTTTCAACTTTCCAACAGTCCTTAAAGTACTCATTTGTGACGTGTCTTTCCATTAGAAAACGTAACCAAAAAAAACATGATATTTCATCAAAATCACTTTATTTTATATGTCTTATTTAAAATTTTCTAAAAATGAAGTGTTTGCACCACCACATCCTGCAAAAACACAAAAATTCTGGTCTCCTCTGCGCAACAGTGAAGCCTTTAGTGACTCAGCTCTGATCAACAGTCACATGACAAAAAGCCAAGGACTTTTCAGCTGAACTGCAGGCAGTGTTTACACAGAACAGATAGGGCACAGATATGGAAACACATTTCAAAAGTAGGCAATAAAATATCTATAGCATGCAGAGTCAAAATTTATTTTTCCATTATTATTTTACCTTTAACCATAATTCCAAGCTCGCAGATTTCTCCCCTTTCAGTCTTTATGCTAAACTAATCCAAGTTCACTATATCCTGGCTTTATTTAATGTATATACACATGGTATCAGTCTTCTCACCTAACTCCCAAAATGCTGAACTTAACAATTGATACAGTCTACCAGAACAGCAAATCACAAGCATAATAATTCAATAAATTAATCTTTAAAAATACAGCAGTGTAGAAACTGTATGTATACATATTTCAGTAATTGGCTTAATATTAAAGTACATACAAAATGACAAAGGTTTGCTGGTTGAAGCTTTTCAAATGTAAGAAGCAGCTGCCTTTTGTGTTTTTATATATTGTAAATTAAAATGTCAATGTCGCTATAAAGAGTACAGCTGTTGCACTGTATCTGTCTGACAGAAGCACATTAGTGTCAACACACTTAAGTGTGTCCACATTCAGCCACATGCTCGTTATTCCATCATCAGCCCAGATTAAACCACCTTTCTCTTGCCATCATCTGGTTAGAGCATCACATACAGCACAAATATCTGTTTACAGCCCTTCAGACCTTTATATAGATTCTCACTCCAAACATTAACACGGAATGTCAATAGGATGGTAAAACACACAGAGCTTAAGTCAACACAGTGGACGGCTACAGCTAGTGTAGCGTAAATGTGGCATGTGGGTGACCTTGAGGTCTAAAAAGATGGTAGGTATTTACCGTTTTCAAATTGTCTGTCTGGATTTTTTATGAAAATGCATTCAGATATTATAAATGTGGGTGATCCCATTTTGAAACATACACAGTAATACCAGTGTCTCTCATCGTAGTGACATTATGCTGCTTCCAACTAGAATTTCCTTATCAAAGGATCTCTGCCTCTGCAACTTATCACAGTTGTGCATAACAATAAAGGTGCTATGAAGAAAAGAAGAGCAGTCCATTCATAAAACTGGGCCCTTTAACCACATACTTAAAAAACATCAGACTGTAATTTCTTCAAGTGTATTCTTTTATTCATATTTCAAAAGCACTAAGCCTTTGCCAGGGACGCTCATCGCCTCTGCTTGCTAGCTGCAAACACAAAAGTAGGAAAGTGCAGCCTCAGGTCAAATTCCACATAACTAAGTCTGGTAGAACAGGAGCAGTGTGATTATATCATGTTAGGTGCTACGAAAAAAAGAATGCACGAGCCAGGTAAAGAAAGTGTGCTCGTCTAAACCAGGAGAAGAAAAGTGGTTAAAATATAATTACATTTAATTGTAATTCCAAGCATTATCACTGCATGCCAGCAGAGTGATAATATATTATCAAGCTTTAGTCAACAGAATGAAAAGCTGCATTACTCACTTTGATATTTGTTCCTGTGTAAATATGCTCATTGTAAACCTTTGCATAACACGATACTCTATACTGAAGCTCTATTCATATACTCAGGTTCAGCCTACAGGAGTGAACACAGTCGTGTCTATTCACACAGCAGACAAAGCCTCAGAGCGCACAAAGAGCACAAACATTTGTTGACTAAAATTGAACTTGCCTCTGGCAGAGACCATCTCCAAACCATCTGGCTTTTGAATCACTTCTGCTTCTGACAGTTGAGCTGCACAGGCGCAGCTGAGCACTTCATTTGAGCCCCACAACTGATGCAGATTTTCTCCAACTCCAATAACAGATCAGCTCATAAGCCCATAACTGTACAAACCCTGTGTTGTCCTCTCTTAAACACTAAACAGACGGACATATTAATAACCCATGCACTGGAAAAAACATCATGTTTCTCGGTCAAATTCATCACTTCTGCAGTGTCTTGGGATTCAGTGAGCCGCGACTTGAAGCAGAACATGTGCATCCTGTGGGTGTCGTCACGGATGATGCGTCACATCTCTTTTTCCTGTCTGACCACTGAGCTACCTGTAAATGATGCTGGATCTCTCTAATGGATTCCCTTTATTGCTTTATGCATGCTTTGAATATTTGATGTCCTTTTCATTGGACTTTCTTTCCATCACAACAAGAAAAGCTACAAGTACTTTACTATGTTGCACACAGGATTAGTACAGACAGTTTTAATACCTACATGATAAAGTGGGAGGCAGCAGAACTGTAGCAGGTGAAGCAGAACAGCTGAGAAGCCATGAGCGCCCACCTCCAGTTGACCTTCAGCAATGATCTAATCTAAAAGGTTAAACTGATTGCAGGACAAAAGTACTCCAGGATTAATATTTTTCCCAGCCTGTTCTGTTATGCTGCCAAGACAATCCTCAATTTTGCCCAAAACAATCTAACTGAATCTGAGCTGCATTACATTTCTGAATGTACTCAACTATATCCAACCTCCTTCAACCATGACAGGGAGTTTCAAATGGTTTCAATAAGCCAATAAAAACAATTAACTGTCCCTCTCTGACGTGACTCGGGGGAATATTCACACATGACAGAGGGGTCTTTTTGTATGAAATTCATATTATTTATGGCTCCACTAAAGCCTGGGCATAGGATCAGACTCCACTTGCTTGCTTATGGGTGTCAAACATGGTCGATTAGAGATTCCTGCCAGCACTCGCCGCAGCTATGTGATTTAGAAACCCTCTCACATCGCAACTCAAATGCCACTTCTCCCACCTTCGTGCCTTTCATAACAAAAGCACCGCAGTAATGCTGCCATAAATACAATGAACCACAAGAGGGATGGCGAAAGAAAAATGCAAAAACACTGTTAAAGCTCTGCATCTGTGTTATCAGCAGCACCGCTCATAAAAATCTACATGGGTTTTTTACATTTGGTTATCTCTGTTCATTTGTATATTTTACACCTGAGCGTGCAGCGAGATGGAGGCATGTTTCTGGTTACTCGGATCCATGCTTCATAGAGAGCTAGGAAGTGTAATCGGAGTCGGCAACACACAGTCAACGCAGCCTAGTCTCCAAGGATTAGTCATGACCGACGTGGAATGGAGGCATGTGGGAGAGAAGGTGAGAGCCAGAACGGCAAAGAAGGAGATGATTTCTCACACAGGCAACCGATTTCTTTATATATAATGGATCAGATGGAAAGTGTAAATCTAAATAATCAACAGCTGGATAGGATTTAGTCCTATATTACAACAATGATTCACCCCAGACAGTATCTTAAATGTCAGTCTGAGTGATTCCATATTTTTTCACTACAACCCAAACATGTAATCCATCAAAAATGATGGACAGGAATAAAAACAGCTGCGCCATGACATAAAAAAACTAACCTTAGAGAGGCCTCGTAAGTCAGTCACACATTTATTACACAAAGAGTATGTTTCTCATTCTGGTAGGCTATGGGAAAAAACTACAGTAAAACTCTGTTCACCGTTTCAACTCAGTTCACTTCCCCATATTAATTACAAAGCTAATGTTTAAACTTCCAAGAGGCTCGGCAAACAGCAAGAATTCCTGACTGAACGTGACAACCAAGTAGAAATAAGCAAAGAAAGAACAAGAAAAGAGCTGATTTTCCTGCTACTGACATTGTGTTATTTTTTGCCAGTGTTGACGGAGCTGGAAGGCTGGATATGTGGTTATGATACTATAAATAGCTGCTATAATAGTGGAGATTTCTGCTGCGACGTGTAATTCTGACATCTGTTAGAGAAGAAATAACATGAAAGGGGAAAGTTACAGATTTCAGCAAACTTACGTCTCTTTTGTTTGGTTTAGAAATTGAATTACAGGTGTGCCGAACATGCAAACAAGGCAAAACCCAGAAAAGATCAACATCTAAAACAGAAGCAAAATACTCTCATCCAAGGCATAGTCAACCACATGAACCCGGCCCTTCATTGTTCAATCTGAGATCTATTCTTTCCAGATTTACAAACATCCGGGCCTCATTTGAACTCATTTCATGATCATAATATCATCCGACAGGAGCGAAGTACCCGAAGGCTGCCTCGCAAAGCCTTGATGGGACAACATGCAACAGGGAGCTACAGCCAGCACAAGCCATAATCCTGTCACATCCACACTTGCTGCCTCTAATCTCCGTGCGTGGGCGCAGCTGTGAGCAGTTCAGATGGTAAACAAGTCGCGGTTGATGGTGTGGGGATTCTGAGATGAGGGAATCAGCATAATTTCTGAATAACTACTGCCTTTATCAGGACCTGCAGACATCTTGACCTTTCTGCAGGGACTCAAACATGCTTGAGACTTGTGACAGCATTAAGGAGCTGCAGGGAGCTGCAGGGAGCTGCAGGTATACAAATAACAGCTGGGCCAGGACCTACATTCACTGGTATGAGGTTTAGCCAGTGAGTGTACATTACTTGAATTCAGTGTTGGCTTTCACTCTGTCTGTAACAAAATCTCCCATTTGCACTGTTACATTACTGCTGCCTAACTCACTCTTTTGTTCAGTTTCTTAACTAGGTAATAACTTAAAGTAAGCCACAAGTGTATCCTCAACTGGGATAGCCCCAGAAGGCGAATTTCTCCATCTCAAAGTAAAACCTATCAAAAAAAATATCTAGATCGCCCACATGTGCGTATCAAACAGACAGTAGCGTGTGACTATGCAACTGTGGCCTTCTTCCCAGCCTCAATCATTTCATCTCCCTCCTTCTTCCCGAATACTTCAGCACACCCAGGACCAGAGGATGGTCGGCCTTTCCTGTGTGAATTGTGTGGAGCTGCAGTGGGGAAGGTAACCGAACACCCAGACAGAGCCATAAGGCAGGCTGTGACGGCATTAACAGAAGAAAGCATGAAAACAGATTCCTCCCAAATTACAATTTAATCCCTGTCACCTATTACAAGATGCAGGCGGTAGTCAAATCGTACTAGGCGGGTGCAGCGCAGATTAGATTTTCAACTGGATTTAGGTGCCTGGCTGTAGATAATGTGTCGATAAATAAACAGAAATGAGGGGTGGAGGGATGGATTAAATGCAAAAGCTCATAAATTCCAAAGAAAGCAGAAGTCATAAGTCTTAATAAAAGGCTGCGGGAAATCCTGTGTGTTTTTCATGTCCAAGATAAATACAAAGTTGAGGCAATACACATATTATAGAAAAAGAAACCCCAAATTCCCCAAATTGTTGAGCTTTTTCTTTAAATACTTCATCAAACCATTCAAAAAGGGTAATTTTCTCTTCACCTTGTGGTTGGAAAGGTGGTTGAGACTCTCCTGCAATGTCCCTGGAGCAAGTGTAAGCTAAACAAGTATAATTACGTAGGTATAGTTTCCTGGGGCCATGAACATACATAACAAACATATTCCCATGTTAATATTACAGTGATAAGACTAGCTTTCAGGTTGCCATTGCATCTGTGGTAAGGGAAGCAAAGACCATACATAAGCTGACGTGTGCTTTAATGAGAATTGCAGGTTGTTACAGTAAAAGAAGAATAAAGTAGCTGCAGCCCCACCCTGATTTGGGGGGAAAAAAACACCCCAGGAGTCCAGGAAAGACAAGGCCAGCGTAGCTCTGTTAGCTTTCTTCTAGCAAAATAACATCCAGTGGGCTTGTTTCTCTATCAGGCCTGCCAGAGAAGAATTTGTCTCTTGTCCACAACGGCAGATAACAAGGCCCCCACAGGCTCCTCCACACACAAGCAGAGAGCCAACGTGAAATATGATGTGGTCTCCAGAGAGAGCGACGGTTTATTGCAGTGAAAGGGCCTGACTTGAGAGGGAAGGTTAATGGCTATAGGCTCGGCAGCTGGTACATGCTACCTGAAGGCGTACAGTTGAAAAGAACGAGCTGTTTATAGGTGTAAAAAATCTATCCGACTACAGCAGCTGCTTGGTAACACCTCTGGCGCTACTGGTCTCTCATTTCTTAGAGTACAGACACATGGCTTATGAATTGTATCAATCCCAGTCTACTGACTTTGCAGAGTTTTGACTTCAGTAGATGAAAATGTCGTGCTTATTAATTCACCATTTACATTACATTATATGCCGATCAGCCACAACATTATGACCACTGACAGGTGAAGTGAATAACATTGATTATATTGGTACTATGTGGTGTTCTGCTGGAAAACCTTGGATTTTGGCATCCGTGTTGATGAGACTTAGACACCCAAATAAACATTGTCCCAGAACAAGCACACTCCCTCATGCAAATGGAAATCCCAAATGTCACTGGCCTACCCCTGCAGGAAAATGCACCCCACCACATGGCAAAAACATCAAACAATCAGGAACATCTTGAGGAACATGACAATCATCCAACATGTTGATTTGACCTCCAAACTTCCTAGACTCCATTCTGTTAAAGCATCAACAGGATGCAGTGGAACAAGTTTGATTGACAGAGGCCCCATTGCACAAGCCAGAGTACCCAAAGGATCCACTGCAACGTCCTGGTGCCAGACCCCATAGGACACCCTGAGAGGTCTGGCACCAGGACGTTGGCAGATCGGAAGAGCACACGTC
>OMNN01087472.1:0-22134 GCA_900302755.1 Chromis chromis
ACTGGCCCCACAAGCGATGTCACAGATTTTTACTAAATCAGACAACTGTGGGACAATGACAAGGAGCATGAGCAAGCAAAACTGTAAAATTCAAAGATGCAGGACAACATTTGGTCAATCTTCCCTTTCAGTGCAAGGTACACACCTATGGAATTCTTTACCACCAGAAATCAAATCCCAAACAGAAGTAAAGATGTTTAGTGCCAAAGCTAAACATTGGCTTAAGCAGCAGCAGCACTTTCTTAAGTCACTGTCAATGTAAATGTTACTAATGTTTAATGTTTTTAACTTGTGCATTTTCTTAAACCAAACTTTGTAGCTGTGTTTATTTATTCGATACCTATTCACTGTATCTATATTATTCCTTTATTGTATTCGGTATCTTTTATCCTTTCTAGCCTGACCAGGGACAAAGACTGCAAATTAGCTGAAGCTAGACGTCTTGTATACATTGCATTTTTCACTCTTGTGGCAATGTTGCATGTATCGTCCCTGTTAAATAAACATTAAAATTAAAATAAATAAATAAATACCAGCGTTGTTTTTTCATGTCTTAGGTCATTTATTACTTTTTTCATTACTACTGGCTGCATGTTTTTTTTAATTATATCACACATTTTCAGTTTGTGCTGCAAATTTTCAAGGCAGCAGTCTGTTCATTTATTTAGTTTGCTGTAAAGGTGTGCGTTAAATAAAGCACATTATGCAAGGAGGAAGCTGAGTGATGCAGGATAAAGGAAGGAGACAAGCTTTGTGATGCAGACAGAGGTATTTTTTTGGGATGTCTGGTTGCATTTGTAGAGGTGATAATGATACAGCTGAACAAGAGAAGGACACTGATACCATGATGGGTTTGAGGGGATGGTAGTCTCCAAACTCCACCAGAGCCGCCTCAGGGCGACACCTCTGCAGCTCTGCGTCATAGTTGCGTCCACAGGAACGCCTGGTTACATAACAGACAGGAGAGCAGACCAGGTTGTTGAACACTCACTCTGATGCAGCCCTTGTTTAAAAGTGCTTCTTATGTCCTATTGGGACACAAAGGTGGAGGTATGTGGTGGCAGATGTCATTGTTGGAGGCAAAGGCAAGCTCATGGCAAGCCAAATTATTCAAATGAAGCCTACGCCCATAGGCAGAAAGTTCTTACTACTCTAAGGAATTAATGACTGCATACATTTTTTAGGCACTGTTTAAAATACCAAATAGCATCTAGAAAGTGGAACAACTCTGGACCTTATATGTTTAGTACTAGTAGTGCTTGTAGGACAAATTCATGTATGTTAATTCTACACCACGACAGTTAGTGGATTTTTGAGGCTGATGCTGATGGCATCACCTTATGCTCAGCTGTGGCACGTTCTCTGCTACATGTGCTGCAGACAGTGCTAAGAGTACTATAAATAATGGAGTGGGAGTCGCTCTGCAGGACAAACTATGTGAAGGCAGCACCTTTTTCTCTGTTATGCTCTGTAAAAGAAGATGATATCAATATATGTGACAGGCCAATATCAACAATATCGGTAAGGCTCTGGTTAATTCTGTATGTTAACATCTGCACATAGATGCTAGTCATTATCTAATAAGTAGAGGTATTATTTGAAAAAAAAAAAGGCATCAAGTTTCTGTCTCTGCATTTTTATCTATTGTTTGCTAATATGTTTATTCCAGGGTACTTATAAGTCGGATCACTGTTATTTTACAACAGTAGACATTGACCAAAAGGGCTTCTTAATACGGATATATACACATTTTAAAAACCTTGGACTAGCAGTGCATTTTGTTGGGAGTGTATCCAGTGATAATGTATAGTAAAATGGAAACTACCTGAATGTGAGAGTGCTACTTAACCTGTGTAGCAACTCTGACACCCCCCAAAGGCTACAACCAACCTAGACTCAAACAGGACACAGCCATAAAACACTCAATAATACTGCAGTTGCTTTTGTTGGTAAAGTGATGTAGAAAACCTGCAAAAAAGTTGGCCTTTCATTTGGTACGCTAACTTTCACCTAAGCGCACAATACACATATTTACACTGCACGTATGTTCTCAAACGCCGCACATTATCAACACATTGATGATTTAACTGATTTATATTGATAATATGGTGTTTTTATCATGAGAAAATAGCATCTTACCACTGCACCGCAGCCATTTTTCTACGTCATGTGACACTGTAGGACTTCCTGGTTAGGCCGAATTTTAGTAATACGCCGTTTTTATTGTCAAACTACCGTTTTATTACATATTTGTTGTTGTAACATTAAGTAAAACCACAGTGGATATATAATAAGGTGTTATTTTAACATTTGACACGACGGCAGAGTGATATGAGAGACGTTTTAATGAACTAACGTTGCATAATATAACTTCATTTCCCAGGATACCTAGCGCGCTTTAACTTTCACCACAGAGACAAAAGAAAGAGAGAAGATGTGCCACTTTGGGATAATATTTCGGGTACGGAATGAGTTTTCGGGAACTTTCAGTTTTTTTAACTGGTTATGGAGCTACCCTTGCTAGGGCAGTTGTCGACACCCGCTGCCACATTTTGGTTAAATCACACTCTAAGTATTTCACTGCCAACTTAGCACCAGAGACGTGTTAGTTTTACAGTTTAGTGAATCATCTGTTTCATATGCGATCTTCGTGAGGTAGGTAGTACATTGAACCGCTCCGTGCCGTCGGTCTGCATCTGCAGCAGTCAGCGGAGACGTTAAACCTTGAGCCCAGCCTCAGCATGACCTGACTGGACAGGTGCAGGCTTTCCGCCCCGTTCTCCCGACCAGGTAGAGTCTGTCGGTGTCCGGTTTGACCCCAAGCGGTGTTTTGGTTTTAATTACGAAGCCTGAACGCTGGTGTTTGGAGGCAGCTAACTGTTAGCTGGCTAACGTTAAAGCATACTGTAGCTAATTGGAGGAATTATTTAATGCTGGTGTCATAATTAGATATTCGTAAGACGTGATAGTATAATTCAGGCAGTTTCAGCTGTTTTTATTTTGACATTTGATGTATTATTTTGTCTCATTTGTCTGTGGACGTCTTCAGCCATCATGTGGACAAAGGTGTTGATTCTCAGACTGATGTTTGTACTGTTAATAACGCCATTTACTGGAGACATTCATTACTGACTCAGTATTAACAGTGGGAACAATATGAGGATGCTGTGTTTCTGTTGCTGTCACATGGTCTGTGATCCACTCTGCAGGGTGGATGCTATGGTCTGGGATTAATGAATGGCATATGACAAAATTAACACTAAATGGTGGCATCTTGTGTTCATTTTGCTCAGCTAGAGATGTAGGATTGAAAATAACTACATAGATTGACTGCAGTGTGTCTTTAAGACAGAAAAAAAATGCTCGATTTTAAATTGTTATACAAAATATTTGGATCCCAGTTATTTTTGAGAGAGAGCAAATGCCAGTAAGTTGGCTGAGGAGCACTGCATCACAGATGCACATATTAAAATACATCCAAGGACATGGCTGGACAATATAGCTGAAGACTTTATCATGATAAAACTGTTAGTTTCAGCCACTGTCAATCATTTTCATCATTGACCTTTTTTTGAATAAAGACCTTCAATTTGAGTTTAACCTTCTTATTGTGAATTTAACCTCTTTATTTATCAAGGTACATGGGTGATAACTTTAACTAACACAATGAAAAACACATAGATTGTATACATTTACACACATAATTCAAACCAAATAAGTATAAAGGGACGATCTCACCTTGATACATATTAAACACAGAGAGCAAAAAAGACAGCAAGTGTCTATAAGATGATAATAAGACATTATAACCTGCTGGTTGGCTGCTCTCATGCATAATTCTAAACTAAAACTAGACATCAGTGGTCGTCTGTCTCACTGTGTTTGCTCTGTGAGGGCCTGGTGATGTGTCCATGGTGTATTGTGCCTCTTTCCCAGTCCCTGCGGGGAGAGAACTCAACCCCCCATGACTCACTGGAGAAGCTTTCTACAAAGTTGGCAGGAAGTCCATCACAAGTTTACCAGCTTACTCACTGCAGCATTGTCAAAGGTTAAGCTGCAAGCTGTAGTTGCTGCAGTGTGTGAGTTGAAACCTAACCTTGACTCTCCTCTATATATATATTACTTTCTCCATCGAAAAAGATTTAAAATGTACTCTAGATAATATTACAGTAAATGCAGCTGATGTCCTCATAGGTTTCCCCCCTGATAAACAGTTGAAATCTTAATACACTCAGGTGACAATTAAATAAAGAAGGAATTTAAGAAGCTGCTGTAGAATCCACCAGCCATAATAAACTTTACGGCAGAGAAAGAGCAGGTTTCATCCGGTTTCAGAGCACAGACTAGAGACAGGGTCTTCTTTTTATCAGTAAAGCAAGACACCTTCCAGACGTGTCGGGATGCTGTAAAGTGGGTATCAGGAGGAGGCCATGAGACAGCAGACTTCCAGACAACCAGGATGTAGATTGAGCCCAGCTTAGCCAAACGGCAGGAACAACCAATCTGACTGACTTCAACATCTGATAACTTCCAAAGGACTCCACAAAACACAGCTTCAGACAAGAGCAATCCAACAATGTGTACTGGGGCCAAAGTCGGATTAAAGGTTATGCCTGCATTCTCCATCAATATATTTAGGGTAAATGTTACTTTACAGCCTGTCGGGATACAGGTCTGGAAGGTGTCTTGCTTTACTCATCAAAGAAGACCCTGTCTCCATTCTGTGCTCTGAAACCAGATGAAACCTGCTCTTTCTCTGCCGTAAAGTTTATTCTGGCTTTTGGATCCTACACTGGAACTAGATGTTGCCTGATGTTTTTGCTAGGAAATGGTTAAGATAGTTGAAGATTTTTTTGTTGACTGCTCCGTTCTCCAGATGCCTCTGGAAGAGTGTGATAAAAGGGAAATTAATGAACATCTTGCAGTTCTGAGCAGCAATAAAATCGGGTGGGACTGGTTCATGTCTCATCACTGCCTCCCTAACATGCAGTAAGTGTGAACTCACATTCAGAGCAGAGACTTCATGAATATGTGTATCAGAAATAAATAACCACAGAATGAAAATCCAATAACACAGCAGCGTTAGTAAACGTCAGAATAGCTGTTAGCTTGGTAATGTTCAGCTAAAGATATGTAGATTTTGATGCAGTTTTCTGCAGGTTATTACTTTGTAGCGGAAGGAGCAGAGATGGATACATTATAAAACCTTTTACTGCTGCAGTCCAGCAGCTTTACAGCCTGTTTAGATCAATCATCAGCTGTGCAGCTCTATCAAAGTCACTGAAATGGCTCAAAACAAAAGGCCTAAAGAGGTGATGGTGCTAACGATTATCTTCAGCTATCTGTAAATGGTGAAACAGAGTGTGCACAATAGTGACAGACTTTAATCTTTAATGGCAGACCGTCCAGAGCGACTTATGGCTTTAGACAGCTTCCCTAAACTCTGACTAGCAGCCAAACTCCAAGTATTTACTCTGTTACATAAATACAAGAGGAAATAAGTGAATGTAAATATTTGCTGTAGTCTTCATTAAATGACTACATTGTGATAAATACCCCTTCAGTTGTCTTGTACATTAGTTGCCTGTCTAAAAGTGAAAACTGGCAGTACATCCTCCTCCCCTGTGACCCGGAGGGACCGAGACACTGCAGTGGAAGAGGACAAACTAAAGCTCATTACAGAGACAGTCTCAGGGATCTGCCTTTCTTCTAAGACCAGATTTAGGACAGCCAGTTTCCATAGAGACAGCAGTGCCCTGCTGTGTGGCACTCTCATGTTCCTTTTTGTCTGCAAGGTACAGAACATGGAAATGAATATAATGACTTTAAACACCTCATTTAGTGAGCCAGCAGCCTGCTCCATGAACCATGAAGTTCTCTTTGTCTAAACTCTGTCCCAATAAAATACAGAGTTGAGCTAAAAGGTCTTACATGTGTGGAAGCCTATTCCTGCCAACAATAGGAAACCAATTAAATATCTGGAATGACAAAAATAAACAAAATGATGTGATACTGAGGGCATTTATAAACCTGCAGAGACTCTGGTTTGTTTACTCCCTTGGTGTGGTGTGATTCCTCTGGGTAGATCTGAGCTCAGTAGTCCCACCCAGATGCAGACCACAGCTATCACACTGATAATGGATCTGGTCCGGGCACAAACCAATTCTACAGTGGATTGTTTTTGGCGCCGTCATGCTGCCTCGATCTATCCCAACTACAATGTGTACTCTGTTATGAGTAAAATCAATTGGTGCCATCAGCCAGCTGGAGAATTATAAGACGTATAACCCCAAACAAACAACTGAATACAGTGCTTTCTTTATATTTTGGCAGATTAGATCATGTTTAGGACCTTCTTCGTGGATTTACTTTCTTGCTCCCCCCCCTAGACACATCTAACCAATCAGCAGAGTGGACAGTCCCATGTGGGTTTAAGTGATGCGACTTTGTTGGCTTTCATTTACTGATAATGATCTGACCAAAATGGTTTCAAGATCCTACATGTGAGGATTTGTTGTTCATCTGTTTCAGATTTTCCACCTAATATCTTTTGGTGTTGGACTGATGGCATGGAAAGCTGCATTTTTTAAAAAACCCAATTTATTAGATTTTATTGAGAAATTGATGTGAAGTCTCATATTTAAACTTACCGTTAAGGTAATTAGAATTTTAAATAAAAGTGATTTAAACTTTTGACCTGTGGTTTCTCTGAAGGTGTAGTAATACATGTTAGAGCCCGATATGTAACAACAAATTTTTAATAAAACACGAAATGTAATGACTGGACAATAATGTAACAAGATGCTGAGCCCAAAACATAAAAGCTTTTTGCCCAAAATGTTACAAGTTGTTACATTTTGGGTCTGTTATTACATTATGGGGCAGGCAAAATATTTTCCCCCTAATAGTGTAATAATTTTATTACTATAATAAAATAATTACACTATTAGGTAATAATAATAATGATTTAAAAAAAAAAACATAATAGACTTCCTTCCTACACTCTGCTGCTAACTCTTTCCATACCTTTACTTCATTCAGATCTAAATACGAAAACAGGCGATTTTTAAAAAGATTGTATTTCTCTAGATGGTGCAGAATCATTTTATATAAGCTCAATTTGAAAAACTGACTTTATAAATCCTCTAAAGACTCGAGAATGAACCCTGCTGTGCAGTACACAGTACCATCACAGCAAACTGACCAAGAAACGCTGTAAATAGAGCAGAGGTCGAGTCTGAGACGACAGGAGCGACGTCTCATTAAAGGACAAACATGTTCTCCATCATGTGTCATTCATTGGGAATAGGCCAAAACTGACAGCGTGACCTCTGCAGTGGAAGTGTGTTTGGTGACGTCTTCAGGTATGGAACCCAAAATGTAACAAGTTGTAACATTTTGGGCAAAAAGTTTTTACGTTTTGGGCTCAGCATCTTGTAGGGCTGGTCCAGAATATTCGAATATCCGAATATTCGTTCGTTGTGGTCGTATTCAAATAGTAATTTTGACTTTCGAATAGTCGTGTGCGCCCCGCCACGCGCCTCTGGTCGTTGCCGTGCGTCACCGGTAGTTGCGGAATCTCCAGCATGTCGCCGAGGGTCTAGTACACCGCTGATGTTCTAGCACCGTCGTAATTTTGATATTCACATTGTCATGTGCGCCGCCGGTCGCTGCGGAGGCTCCAGCATGCTGCCGTGGGCCTACAAACTCCACTGTCACGCTCTTGAGCCGAATATTCAAATAGTCATCATTAATTGGACCTGAATAGGACAGTAATTACTATTCAGAACAGCCCTAGCATCTTGTTACATTATTGACCAGTTATTACGTTTTGGGTTTAATTACATTTTTTTAAATAACATTTTGAGTCGTTATTACATATCGGGCTCTAACAATACACAGCTTAGCAGAAGCATACAATTAGTTGGCAACTTTTCTAAACCGTTTAATTAGTGTAGATTGATTGTTTTAGCAGTAAAACTGAAAAAGGGCCAAAAAGAGCCAAGCATTCTTTGATATGAGCATCTTAAATATTAAGATTTACTATGTATTTTTTGAGTCATGAATAAATATCTTTGGTTATTGGATTACTGGTTGAAGAAATCAATGACTCGGTGGAAGATGTTGCTGTGGGCTCTGAGGAATTGTAATTGCAATGTTTTACATTTTGTAGACAAAGTGGTTAAAAATAACAAAAGCATTGTCATAAAAAATCAATTACAAAATAATCTCTGGTTGCAGCTCTAGTCATGGTGTTTTTAAGGCCGTGTCGTTCTACCTTGTTTTTTTTTCTTGTCAAAAATGTGCTTCCTTATGTGTGCAGAGTAATTACACTAATGTAATGCTGAATTAATGTGGTCATGATTTATTAATGTTATGTGTTTAATGAAGATAGAATTGAAACCAGTGTCATCATGTTCACCGCTGATAGAAGTGTTACATTTTCTTTTCAGACAATCACAAATGATCCAATAGTGTGTCTCTCCAAAGCAAAACACTGACCAAATACAGACGTCATCTAACAGTAGAGCTCAGTTGCAGCTAACAGTGAACAAAGATGGCCTTTACTTTTACTGTCGACTAAAGGTCCCTGATTAGCAGCTCTCATTATTAATGCCATCCTATTTTGGGGAACCTGAACAAGTCTTATCTTTGTAACCAATACTCACTTTCATGAAATGATGCCTCAGGATCAGGTATCCACTTGATTTCCTTCTTAAGACATTCATCCCTTTGCATTTCCCTCTTATAGGGTTACCACTCTGCATCTCCCCTGCTATTTTGCAAGAGGTTTTTGGCCTGCAGATCTGGATTTGCTGTGAATTATTTACAGGCGAAGTTTATTTGTAGGGGCTGATGGGCGTAGCTCATTAGCTGATAGGCCCTGTCCTTGTTGGCTTTGATGGACACATGTCACTGTACTTCAATGACTGTAGTGTTATCAAGGAAAGGGAACACTTTCTAAGAGTGGAAGTCCCTTGTGCTGCCTATTCTCTCTTATCAAAGCCGTCCAGTCGTCCTGTTGGTTGCCTTTTTTCCAATTTGCTGGGAGCTCTCAGCAGCTGACTTCTCCTGAAGGAGGTGGAGATGACGATGGAAACCTCAGGCATCAGGCTGCGTTACGAGGAGCTGCTGTTCTACGCAGCCTGTGTTTGTAACTGCTGGTCTGTGTGTCTGTGTGTTTGTGTGTGTGTGGAAGGCAGAGTGTTTAGGAGGGGAGGCGGTGGTGGCGGCATGCGTATGGGCAGCAGCTGGAGGTGGCAACTCTCCCGGGCCATGCGACTCGCAATGCGCTGGTGCCGGTTGTGCCGCCTGCAGAGGGGAGGCCGAGGCAGCAAACCGTGGATCAGCGGCAGGTTGTTGGAACTGTGGAGTTACAGCAAGCTGCTGCTCCAGTCACTTTATTACAACAGCCTCACCAACTCAGACACTCTGCTGGACTGTGCTTTCGAACCCGTCTACTGGATTGTGGATAACGTGACCCGCTGGTTTGGAGTGGTAAGTTCTCTCCTCTTTTACCTCTACGCTCCTCACTACTTTCCTTACTCATGCTCCTCTTCTCTCTCTCTTGGTCAGGTGTTTGTCTGTCTCGTCACCCTGCTGACGTCCTCAGTTGTGGTCATCGTCTACCTGTTTGTCCTACCCACAATCCTCAGCACTTACCCTGTGCACTGGATTGTCTGGCACCTGTGCTGCGGCCACTGGCTTCTCATCATGGTGGTCTTCCATTACTACAAGGCCACCACCACCTCACCGGGACACCCACCAAAGGTACCAACTCCTCATAGGCTGACTAGTATTGTGTGTGTGGTGTCTTCTGTGGCTTGTCAGCTTGAAACTATTTTACCATTGTTATGATACAGTTCTAAAGGTATTTCATGAACTAATGCATCAGTATTTGATGCTGTAAACTAATGTGAAGCTACATGGGAAGAATTTTTCTTTCCTTCAAAATGTATCAACTAGTAAAAGACAGCTGCTGCTTGATCAGTATTTTATTTGAAGACGGACCACCTACTTAAAGAGCCCATATACTGCTTTTTGGGGCTTTCCCCTTTATTATCGGTGTGAGATATTGCTGCTTTCTTGTGCATGTCCAAAAGCCACCCTATAGGCAGTTCTTCTCTCCCACAGAAACACTGCTCCTTATCTGCCTGTGACATCCAGGTTGTTCTTGTGTTACTTATTTACATCACCATGTAACACATTTGCATAACACTTGCCTTGCGTCTTGTTTGGCCCTCAAATGAGTAGTAAGCAGCTGGCTCGCAGTCTGCCATTAGTTCCTCACTAGAATCGCTTCTGCTAGAGCCCCTACACTCATAGATTTGTCGTTATGGTTCTTAAACAGTGTTGCCTCGCTTACATTCGGACGGCTGACCAATCAGAGCAGACTGGGCTTTTCAAAAAGGGGTCTTACAGAGACAGGAACTAAAATGGAACATGTACACTAAGAGAAAAACTATTTGTTTGTTGAACAATAAAGCATATTAACATATTCTAGTAGAACCCAACAAATAGAATTATAAATCAGTAAATGTGCATAATATGGTCTCTTTAAATGTGCAGCATGTGGGTATGTCCATTTGTTAAGTTATCTTTGTCCACTTCTTGATGTAGTTAGTCTGACTTCTGTTGTTTCAAAAGACCATAATATATCTTCTTTATTGTTGTTTTGTTTATCCTAGGACAAAATTCACATCCCCTCTGTGTCCATCTGTAAGAAATGTATCACACCAAAACCACCGAGGACGCACCACTGCAGCATCTGCAACGTGTAAGAGCATCAGACTATTGTACTGTTGGCAAATGTAGTCAGTTTACTGTGTTTTTAACCCATCATAATGATGTTTGTTATGTTACAGGTGTGTTCTGAAGATGGACCATCACTGTCGTATCCTTCTAATCAGCAAAAACCCAAAGGGATGCATGACAGTGAACGTTAATTTGGTTCTTTTTTAAGTGTTGTGTGCTTTGTGATGTTCCACTTGTCGTACATGTTTAACTGAACGTGTTTCCAGCCTGGTTGAACAACTGTGTCGGCCATTTCAACCATCGCTACTTCTACTCCTTCTGCCTCTACATGACTCTGGGCTGCATCTACTGCAGCATCAGCAGCAGGGACCTGTTTCTGGATGCCTACAACGCCATAGAGGTGAGGCAAAAACAGATTTTTGTCTTTAACCTCTAGGCCACTGCCAGTTTAGATGCATTCAACTAGATTCATTAACACTTTCCATGATGCTCATCTACGTGTTGCTACTGATACCACTCTGCCCAGTTAAGATGAGGAGCTATGATGAAATGTTTCGTACGGCAGCACCTGTCAGACATAGTAAGGAGGCAGAATTTGAGCTCAGGTGGCAAATGACAGACGAAACGGGAAACCTGAAAACGATCTATCTTCACCCTCTGCTCTCATATTTACCTCTGATTAAGTGCCCCAGCTGGTAAACAAACAACCCTTGGCTTTGAATACCAATTAGGTTTAAAGTTTGGATGACGTCTGTGTTCAAAGATCGCCAAGTACGATCAGGCTCAAGCTCGTTTAACTCGTAACTTACTCGTATTGTATGGAATGTTTTGATGCTGAGCCAAAAAGTGCTGGAAAACCAACAAGCTCAGACATCATTGGGACACGTCTGATAGTGAAATATCATTATTAATATTCTTTATATTATATATAGGGATGGCCGGATCAAGTTAGTTGCTCTCGATCTGATCCAAGTCATTTAATATTAAGTGTCTGCTGACACTGAGTCCCAATCTGATACCATTTTTAAGATATTACTCCTTTTAAGTTCATTAAAATGATTGAAATCAACCAAATGTATATCCTTGACAACTGAACAGCTCTACAGTGCATTATGGGAAACATTGCATTTCTGCTTTCAAGCTGTTACTTGATCACAGACTTTGCTGTAAGGCTCTAGTAGGATACAGTCTGAAATGTAGTGTGGAGAGGGTAGAGTGTACCGTGCCTCTACAGGCTATAAAAGACAGTGAAAACCTGTATTCTCTACATTCATGTCAGAACATGTATTGTACTTTAGCTGTAGTACCTGGTTCTTACTATATACAGTCTATGTTTGATACTGTATCAACATAAGGAGGCTGTCACTCGGACTATGGGCAGTGCCACTTTGGCAAGCAGAGAGCATTGTGGACGTTTAGCAAACGACCACCACCATGACAGAGACTTCTATGATGTTGAATGTCCTTTGATTGGAGTTACTATGTTTTATGCAAAGCGTCTGGTCTCAAGATTTGCTCTTCTCTTCTGAGACCTGTGTTGCAGTGGATTCAAACAAATGATCAGGCTTTGTTCAGTGCTGATACTGATCACTTAAAAAAAACACCCTGAAGGGCCTTGATCCTGATCTGGAACATCATTTTGGGATATATGTAAACAGACTTTTACAACATTTGACACTGTCCCCTTCAGACTTACTACCAGACCCCTCCTCCAGAGTACACCGTCAGAGAAACCACTGCCCATAAGAGCGTCATCTTCCTCTGGGTGCTGACCAGGTGAGCACCACGTCACCACTCATGTTCCCGTTTCAAAAAAGTTGATTTCATCACACAGACAGCTCAGGTAATGTTTCCTGACCTCCTCCCTGCAGCTCGGTGGCAGTAGCTCTGGGAGGACTCACCTTGTGGCACAGCATTCTCATCAGCAGAGGAGAGACCAGCGTGGAGCGACACATCAACCGCAAAGAGTCCAGAAGACTGAGGGAGAAGGGCAAGGTGGGTACACTCTTGTACAGAATCAGGTGGAGTATAGCCGTATATGGATTATATTGTAATGCATACTTGCTGCATTATAACACATGGTCCAGTGTTGCACCATGATTAACATGTAAGAAACACTGCTGAAGGCATCAATAGGTTGCAATACCTGTTTCCACTTTGGATGCAGTTCTAAGTTAGACCAATATTAGGATTTGTTAAGCACCATGGACAAAATAATATCTAACATTTCACTCATGTTCTCTGTTAAATTTGTCTCATCTGACACTACAGGTAACAGCTTAGCAAAAAAAAACAAAAAACACTGATGACTTGTAATAAACGTCACATGACACATGGTTACAAGAAGCTATATGGTATAATATGTAACCTTTCAGCATTACAGTATCTAAATACAGTAAAGTCAATGTTATGTATTGTATTGATTTGGTACTTAAATTATCCCAGATGTTTCCAACAATGTTTAAACTGGTCACCGGTCAGTGTTGTCACATCTGTTTTACCTGCTCTAGCTGGGAAACCTGGGAAACACTGGATGATATGTCAGAGTGCTCTGTGACTGCCATTAACACTGGTACACAAAGAACACATTTTAACATAAATACTTAAATAAAATTAATTCTCTGTATCAAGTACAAAGTGTGACATATATAACTAGACAATACAACAATGACTGTTACTGTTGCTTCTCTTCCAACGCAGGTGTTCAAAAATCCATATCATCACGGTAAAATGAACAACTTGAAGTTACTGTTTGGTGTGGAGAAAAGGAGGTGAGTCCAGCTCCTGCTTCAGATCTGAGAGCTTCCTGAGTTATCCCACTTAGTGACAGATGGACAGGAGTCTGATTGAAGTCTGCAGTCTGGATTATGTGCTCAGCGTGAGAGTCTGACATCAGAGAAAATTATGACAAGTCTGTGTACATTTTTATTTTATTTTTTTAGTGATGCAGTACATAACATGTGAAAGACATGACAACAATAAGGACAAAACAAAAACAGATAGTAACTACATATTTGTACAAGTCTGTGTAAAGCTAACTAGCACTAACTGTGCAGCCAATTTTGAATGATTATGAAAATCACAATGTGTATACAATTAGGTTTCAAAATGGTGAACAAAAAGCAGTTTTCGGAAAATGGCATATTTTCTTTTCTCTTACTGAACCCGTCCTCATGTTTCCCTTTGTGCTCAGCTGAAGGCAATTATGTTCATTATGTTCAAATCTGAATATGATTTGAACATAATGACTGATGGGACCAATTTAATCCTAAGTGTTCAGATCTGATCTCCGCCAATCATTTATCATAAAGACTTTTTTAGAACATCATCAACTGATGATGGCTGTCACCCAAGGGAGACATACCCCTTTGCCTCTGCACTAGATATAAATAGATTAAGCTGGTGGTCTCCATCCTTCAGGGAGGGAAGTTGATGTTCTTGCAACATTTTTGTTTTGCTACTGACTTTTTATTCACTAGATAACTGACCACTTGTCCACTGTGGTGTTAGTGAGGTTTATGCTAACTCCTGCCTGTCATTGAGTAGAACATGTAGGGTTTTTAGGCTATTTAAAAATTCATTGTTTTTCAGCCACATTTAATCTCATTTATTCTTCTGCTCCTCAGTCACTGGTTCACTCGGGTCCTGTTACCCTCCAACCATCTTCCCAGTGCAGACGGCATCATGTGGGAGTGTACCTTCACCAGGAGAGACCCCATGGCCATCTGACCTGCAGCCTTTAATTCTTCTACCACATCGAAGACCTCAAATCTGCATTTACACTACAAGCAACGTGGCCGATGTGTCGCTCTTTCTGAGCTCTGAGTGTTGCAGCAAGACGCTCCATCTGGTTCTGTCTGCTCCTACAATCATCTGATAAAGAAGATGTGTTGTTGCATAAATCAGGAGCTGTTGCACTTATAAAGTAGGAAGCACATGGAAACCACGACTGATTCAACTTTTTAAGATCACTCTTTCACCTGTCAGCCTTGTACAGGAGGTCTAACCTGAGACTGCAGTGCTGCCGACTGATTGGATTTCTGGGTGCTGCTGGGCAGCATCCTCCTTCAGCAAGACACGACTAAGAATTGTACATTTCTTGGACTGAAAACCAACACATCAGACTCTTTCTTACAAGTGTGTGAGATGGATGGATGCCAACACTGTAACGTGGTGGTACAGCTTATTAAAGGTGCTTTGTGTTGCATTTTTCAAACATCAAATCAGCACATTGTAAACTGATACATGATTGATGACTGCCATCTTACTCCAGCTGCGGTGTTAATGTGAACAAATTAAGACATTACCTTGAAACTCTGCTTGTTTCTTTACTGCAAATGGTTTTCTGTGTTTGCCTAGAGGTGTCTTATGTTCCACTTGGAAACAACTTTATCCTATTAACCTTAATTTCCACTATAAGAGCAGCACTCTCGTCTTAATTCATGCTGTAAAACAGTCCAGCAGATCTCCCTCTAAATGTGACTTGTTGGCCAGAGACGTAAAAAGAAAGACTGGCAGTCTTTTCAGAGAAACCATTGGATGTTTACACTGTTGTAATGTGCCAGCATGAATGTGCTCATGATTCAGTGATGTTAAAAGTGCAAAACACAGCACCAGTAACGGCTGTATTGATCACTGGCTCAGTGAGAGATCCTGCCCGTTTATTCAAAAGGTCTTTAAGCTTTTATTGTGAAGTTTGTCTATAATGACTGTTTATGTGTCTTAAAATTATGAGATGAAAACATATTTTCAATATGAATTTTTGATTTGTTTGATAGGTGTCCTGTGATTATTTAAATAATTCTTGAAAATGTTGTTTTGATGTTTACTACCCTCCATTTTAACACCTCCAGTTAAACTGTTGTGTGTTTTGAAAGCGTGTGCTGATGAGATTGATTTAAAAACTGGTCTGAGCTTGTGTTCTGGTGCCAAAGAGCGAAAAACCAAGAGTTTGATTCACTTTTCTTTCATTTCTGACTTGAATCTTTTGCTTGCTCAACAGTTTAAAGGTGGAGAGAATTAACTAAAGGACTCAATAGTGGAATGGTGTTGTATGGATCAGCTGGACCGTCTTAGTTTTCTATTTACAGAGCGAGGGTTCTGTACAAACACTGGACTGTAAAGAGTTACTAACTGAATCTGACTATTGTAATAGAATAACTGACTCCACCTTCAAGAGAATGGAAAAACTACACAACACTCAGTTTCTTATCTTCAACGTTTCATTTCTGGACACTGGTGAAGAAGTTGTTGTGTGCCTTGTTTGGATCTTCAGCCTTGAAATTGAGCCTCTTTAAACATGTAAATCAGGCACTGTGAAATATAATTCCATATTTTTAATTCCCTTTAAGATTTTTCACTGCAACATATTCATATCAGTGACTTCATGATGGACGAGTTGGATGTGTAGTTGCCATAAAAACATGACGTCCACCTATGATATCATTTGTAAGCAACGGGAGCTGTGCTCTGGTTTGAATTTTCTTTTTAAAATAAAACAAGATTTTGCAATTTCTTGTCTTGACGCGTTTCCTTTTTAGGGTGAAAAGATTTCAAATGACATCAGGAGCTTTGTGTGTAAATTACAAAGAAAAGTTTTAATGACATCTTAAGTTAGACATATTATATATTGTCTTATTTCCTTGGCATAAGTTGATGTGAGGTCCAAAGTCAGCCAACCTCTCTGAAATGACTTAACATTAACTAAGACACAGCGTCGATATTTGTTCAAATACAAGGCGGATGACAGACTGTTCACATAACTTACAATCTTAATTCAAAGTACATTTACCTAAACAGATATTTAAGTATGTAAAATGTATCCTAAAATTTCACTCATGTCAGTGGATACGTACAGAAGTCAGTTGGCACATCCACAATCTCCCAAGAGACACGAATCAAACAAACCAGCTGCTGCTGAGACGTTACAGCTCAGTTACACATTCATCAGATGAGGAGATAAAAGGCTCTGCTGGGTTCAGTGCTGCTTTCATTCTGCTACACATCGGATCTTTTCCAGCAGCCCAAGATCTCAAAATGTTCACTTTTCCACAGACAGTTTGCACTTCATCTGCCTTCTCTCTTCATACAGGAGCAGCGTGTCTTCATCTGACAGTATGTTATTGTATTAATCTAAGAAAAGTAAAGCTGCACTCGCGCCATTTTAAATGTTAAAAATTAGAGCATCCATACATGTTTGGATGTAGGAAGGAAGAAAAATCTTGGCGTCATTTCATTATTTTGTTAGTTGAAAGAAGATCAGCTGAATCATTCAAAATTAGTGTCCCTCATGTCATTAATCATTTCATTGATTCTCATCACTCCTGTGGTGTTGTTATAGCGACTGTGTGGCTCTATTCACTGGGATCTGACGTGTGATTTTTCCAAGTTTTGCACGTTCAGAAATGAAACATTTAACAACCAAGAATTCAATTTCATGACACATTTGCTCCGATATGCTGAGAGAAGGACAAACATGAGGCGTATTATATATTAACAAACGATTCATTTCATTCTTCAACTCGGACTAACCAGGCTCCACTGATATATGTGGATTTATGCCGATCACGTAATATCCTCTCACTTGTGCGTTCATGAAAATACAGACAGTTAAAACGAAAACATTTCAGTGTATCGTGAAAAAAAGGAGGAGTCCTGGTAGAAAGAGTGTAGGAGTAGAAGGGTAGAGGGAAGTTCCAGGAGGTGGAGGGTGCTGGAGAGCTAATCTGAGGAGGGGGAGCTGCTGAGTGAGTTGCTCAACTTCAATACTTGGTTTGTGGTCCTGGAGTTTCCTCTGAATTTGGTTGTATTGGAGGTACAAAATCATTTTCCACCAGGACTTCCGAGGAGGAACCTGTAAGGTTAAGACAGAGACATGCAGTTGTAGAGATTCAATTAGAAACACACAGCACACAGTGACATTTCATTCAGTTACATATAAGAATGTACAGACAGGTGACAAACTACAGGAAAACACAACTTTAGGTGTCTTAAGAAGGTTCAATGCGACTTGGCATTGATTATCCAAGTCTGAACTCTACTGGAGCGCCTCCCCCACTGTAGAGGTCAAGGGTTCAAGTTTCTCCTTTAATTTGCCACCATCTATGGAATCAAAGGAGGGCCATAATTAAAAGGAAATAAATGTGGAAATATAAAGAGAAACAATGAAAGAATCAAAAATGTAGGAATATTCTTTTCTCATTTTATCTTTGTCTTTTACTTTTACTTGATGTAAAGTAAAAGACAAAGTGGAAAAAGCAAAAGCAAAACGGAAAAAGTATATTCCTACATTTGTTTATTTTTTATTATTGATTATTTTATTGATTCTCTTTATATTTCCACATTTATTTCCTTTGAATTATGGCGCTCCTATGATTCCGCAAAAAGCTCAACGTTTTTTTCCATCTTTAACAGTAGCAGCTGATTCTTACCACTCTGCTCTTGCATGGACAGCTTCGCCCCTCACCAGCCTCTTCTTGTCATCCAGAGGCTTCGCCAACGCTCGCAGCACTCGAGCCCGAAATGGCAAAACCTGAAACACAGAGCAATAGAAGAAAAAAAATCATCTCTATTACGGTAATGTGTTGACACCTAACCTGAGTGCAATATTACAGTTATAAGGATATTCAAAAGTTTGGGTGTCTGGGGCATATTAGGTATTTGATTGATTTTTGAATGAAAAATAAGTAAATACAGCTCCTGTGCAAACAGCAGCAGCCAGTAAAATGAGCATTTTCTTTAAATGTTAATACACTGATTATTATTTGATGAGCTTAAAAAACAGAAACAAATTTAAACATTAATCGTGGCATGTGTTTGGGAACCTTTAACATGCATAGAGTCAGAAATTAGTGTCAGAACTGCTTCAGTATGTACTTTATTGGATGGAAAGTTCTATTTGAAATTTAGCAACTGCCTAAGGTTTATTTTGTGTGAAAATACTTCCTCAAATCTTTATTTTACTTGACTGTGGGTAAGCCTTTGAGAGAATTTAACAACTTGACAAACTTCTCAAACATCCAAACCGTCTTAGTTTTTACCTCATGTACAGGGAAGTGGGAAATGGCGTGGATGCACCGGAGTGACGCAATCCGTACGTTCTGCATGAGAAAGAAACAAAATATATTATCAGGATCTCTTGCTAACACACACATTCATACTTTATAATAATCAGCTCCACCTTATTAAGACACAGTGAAAACAGTTAAAATAATAAATACCTTGACTTATTCATGTTATATTTTGCGTGTATTTTCAGGGTGGACATCACGCTATATAATAGCATAAATACCAGTAAGAACATTGTCCACTCTAAACATTACTCTGTAACTGAGGCTGCCTTGTGAAAGCATCACTGAGCAGAAAGCAGTTTTACTGTAAGTGTAGGTACTGATCTCTCTCTCACCATGTCTGGACTGCAGATGAGGGCCAGCAGCCTGCTGACTAAAGCCTCCAGCTGCTGAATGAGAGCCGGTGGTGGGTTGATGAGGACGGGCTCCAGACAGGACAGGGTGGACAGCTGGACGCCCCGATCAGGACACGTCAAGGCCTCCAGCAGCAGAGAGAGCAGCTGTGCAGGGAGGAATAACTTTATATTGCCACTACTATTTAATGAAGCCAAACACAACTGTTTAAATGATAACAGGCACTAATTATGTTAAACATTTGGTTACTAATAGTGAAGTCTTACCGCTGGTAGTTCAGTGACTTGAACCTGCTTGGGCAGCTTATTGACGATATTGGAAAGAGCCTTCAAATAGTTGGGCTTCTTCTCTGGTGGAGACAGAGACAATGCAAAATGAACAAACTGTTACTGGGGACAAGCAAATGAAGTATAATATCATAAGATAAATCTCTCCCATTGGAAATTGTTCACTTTAGGGGATTTTACAGTCTTTCAAATCTCCAGTAAATCCTGAATAAAATGTATCTCAATGCTGTCGCCTGCTACCTTGCGTTGCAGCGTTGAAGCCCTGAACCAACTTGGCTGAATTCTCACTGAAGAAGCGCTGGCGGTACATGATGCGCACGTCGGCGTGGCAACTACGGTTCAGCACATCAGTAAAGTCGCTCATGAGCAGAGAGAAGCTGTCTGCTGCCATCGGGCCCAGATCAGTGTCATCGAGCAGAGAGAAGAGCTGCACAGAAGACAATGGAAGACAAAACGACAACACTAAGCAAGTTTCCACTTTACATTACATGGCAGTCTGGAACAGTAAATGGAGTTTACTGGTTTTACCTTGTCAGTCAGTGTCGTGAACAGAGGGTGATATCGCAGGAGCAGAGCCTTGGCAACCTGGAGACGAGACAAACTTTAGTGCACTTGATTTTGAAACTAATATGTAAAGTTGCTAGCTAATAAATTTACTACAGTAAGTCAGTGCTATGTACAAACTGTCCTAAAGAGCCCATAGTTAGTTAAAATTATAAGCATTTACATATATAATGATATTTTTATAGTCTACTAGATTATGTTTCCATGATTTAATGTTCAAAAAATATGTAATTTTTCTCATACTCTTCTCAACTTCTGTCTGAAATGCTCTGTTTTAGCTCCTGTCTCTTTAAGGCCCCTCTCCTAAAATGCCCTGCTCTGCTCTGATTGGTCAGCAGGCCCAACAAAAGTGAGTTACACTGGTTACATACCATAAACCCAGATCTATGAGTTTAGGCAGAGCTCTGGTAGAAGCAGCTCTAGTGAGGAAATGATGTTAAGACTGCGAGGAAGCTGCTCATTCTTTGTTTGGAGATGTGGTCAAACCAGCTGCTAGTCAAGCGTTATACAAATGTTACATGGTGATGTAGGTAAGTAATGTAAGAAAAGTCTCGACTTGAAACAAGGTGTTTCAGGAAGATAGGAAGCAGTGTTTTCTATGGGGGAGGTGTGGACTTACGTGCACAAAAATGTCGCTGTGTAAAAGAATGGGGAAAGGGGAAAAACCCCAACAAGCATAATATGGGCTCTTTAACTCTGAACAAAACTATGTAGTATTATCATTTGAGAAGAAGTTATCTTGGCAGACTTTGAGAAAGTACGATTTAGAATCAGAGGTAAAGATGCTGAGTTACTAACCCAGATCATAAGTGTGAAGGCCTGAGTGCGCACAGAGGAGGACGTCGAGTCCAACTCACTGCAGACTCTTTTCATTGTCCTCTGAATCAGGCTGTCAAGAGACTCCCCTGAAGAAGAAACAAAAACATAAATAATTACCATGATGCAGCTCTCAGGTTTAGGACTAAAACTGACTTCTGACAGGGGTGTAGCAGCACCAACTGACCCTGAGGCCTCTTGTTGACCAGACCAGCGAAGCACTTTGCAGCAGACGTGTACGACAGCTGGTGGCTACAGGAGCAGCTCATCTCCTCCAGCTCTGACAGCAGCTGGTCGATCTGAGGAACCTCCACCTGGAGGACACAGGACGCTTTCAGAATACAGCTTCAGAAACTTCAACTAAATTTTCAGTAAAATCAGAATTAGGTGTTGAAGTTGAGACTCACACTGCGAGGTAACGAACATAAACAACCAATGAGCAGACAAACCATCTGAGACTGGCTCCAGGAGTTTCCCTGCTGCTTCTGGGAAAAATAATACTTGTTACTTATGCTTTAGGAATCACACTTTTCAAGTAACATGTGACATAATAAAGTTGTGTAAATCCTAAATGTATAATCAATCCCTAAAGCATATGGAGGATATAGATGACATATACAGTCATGTAAAAAAATTAGGACACCCCATTAAATATTCAGTTCTTTATTAAGAAATATTCACATATCTATGTCTAATGTTGTTTTTATTTATCTCTGCAAAAGAAAGTGATTTAATTGCTAGTAAACAACAAAAAGGAGCCTTGTTTTACTCATTAAACAAAAGATATCAACAAAAATGCATATTCTAACTGAGGGAAAAGTTGGGACACCCTACCCCTTAATAGCTAGTGTTACCCCCTTTGGCGGAAATAACTTCAGTGAGACGCTTCTTGTAGCATCTACCAGCCTCTGACATCAGTCTGAGAAACGTTTGCCCCACTCCTCAACACAGAATTCTTCCAGCTGTGAGATGTTTGAGGGGTTTCTTTCATGTACAGCCCGTTTCAAGTTACCCCGCAGCATCTCAATGGGATTAAGATCTGGGCTTTGACTCTGCCATTCCAGGACTCTCCATTTTTTTTTGTTTTTAAACGTCTATTCTTCAGTTTTAGTTACCTCCACCAAGCAGAGGTTATGTTTTTGCCAGCGTTTATCTGTTAGTTTGTTTGTCTGTTAGCAAGATAACTTCAAAAGTTATGAACAGATTTTAATGACATTTTCAGGAAATGTTGATAATGGGACAAGGAACAGGTGATTATATTTTGGTAGTGTTCTGGGTTACCATCTGGA
>OMNN01087473.1:0-23018 GCA_900302755.1 Chromis chromis
ACGAGATTTTAATAACTTTTCATCCTCAAGGGGTCAAGATGCCACAAAAAAAAGTTGGTGAAGATCGGACAAAGATCCTGGGAGGAGTTCGTTAAATTCCAATGCCTACGCACCAGGTTTTCTAGGTGGCGCTATGGAGCTTTTTTGAAATTTCAAATGCAGGAATGATTGAGTCTCGGGCTACTGTACATGTGTACCAAATATCATGTACGTAGGACAAACCACTGATTTTATATGATTATTTTCAGATTTGTAGGGGGCGCTATGGAGCCGTTGGGGTGTGGGGTTATGGACGAAAGTAGTAAAATATCAAATTTTTCACCAGGTCTGATTTTTGTGCAAAATTTGGGGAGTTTTTGAGCATGTTTAAGGGGTCAAATTGGGGTTCAAAGTGGCGTCAGAAAAATAAACCGCCAAAGAAAGAAAGAAAGAAAGAAAGAAACAGAGCAGGAACAATAGGGTCCTTGCCTCCGGCAAGGACAGCGATCTTGTAGATCGCTGTCCTCGCCTTTCGGCTCGGGCCCTAATTATCCTCGAAATGGAGACAGGATTGATGACAATCTAACGACAAATGATTGAGTACTTTTCTTCATATCAGACAGCGTGAGTCAGAGTTTGTAAGCTAGTCTAATCAGTTGTTTCTTCAATATTCATTATTATGGTAATCCAAAAGTAACAAAATTAAATTAATGTAAATTCATTACTTTCTGTGATCCCTGGATTCTGTTATTGACCACGTTTTTTTTTTTTTTTTAGCAAGTTATAAGTAATTGTAGTAACATTGAGTACATTTTTAAAGTAAACTTCCCAGACGCTGTTTTTCTAAAACAAAAGTTCCTCTGTGAAGAAATCTTAAAATGACATCCCATCCCTCATTTGAAAATCCAGAATCTATGAATATGTAAACACAGGTTCTTGCCTTCAACTGAAATTCAGGTGAGCTCAGAGAAAATGTCACTTTCAGCTGAAGAATCTGAAAACAGTCTTCTAGTGTCAAACTCTGAACATATGTCATTCTGCACAGTGAAGCTCAAACAAGCAACAGACGAAAACACATTAATGAGTGGAGGGGAAGGTGAGGGGGAAACTTGCTGGCAAACAGTCTGCACCAGCTCCTGGGGGAAAAATATGTCTCGTCAGTTGTTAAATGCTTTGCTGTGTTCACTAGGTAGTGCTGCTGCTAGTGCAGGTAGTGTATGGAGGGCCTTTTAGAACAGTTTTTCTTAAAACTGTCTGCTGTGGCTGAAAATGGCACTATGACAACAAGGAGAACAGAAACCAGAGCAGTGGAGTTGTAGCAGTGCAGCTAAACAGTGAGCAGAATATCACTGCAGAGCTCTGTAAAGCAGATGTGAGCTGTGCTGTTTTTACACACACATAAATGATAAAACAGTTGATGAAAGCTGCTTTAAGGCTGCAGGTAAATAGTTAGTTGCAGATTTCCACACAGCTTGTTTAAAGAGGTGAACCCTAACTTTACAGCATTGCACACTTTAAGTCTGTCTGCACGGGGTCTTTCATATTTTTTTTGGCAACACAGGTGGAGTCCTCAGAGTTCAACTTCAAAGAGTCACCATACAAAAGATCACTGCTGACTTTATGAACTTTACATCAGAGCGTCTGGCAGGAGGTGTTTGGTAAAGTCGGCCATGTTAGCTAGTTGAACACTTGTAATTTCTCTTCACCAGGGGTGTAACACAGCACCACTATCTGCACATTATCTCTTCATGTATTGAGAACATAAAAGTGGGTGTGAAGTGTAGAAGGTCAAAGCTTTTGCTATTTATAATCTTCATACATGTTTACATTATAAGTGAATACTGAATTAAAGATAAAAAGATTATCAAAATAAAAAAACAGTTCCACTTTTGAGACTTTATGGCAAAAACTCTCCAAAACTGTGCATGTTTTTCATACGTGTTGATTGTAGATCAGAATAATGCATTCATATTCAGGTACACTCAGACTCCCCAGCATGCCATTCTGTGTCTACTAATTAGTTTTGCCTCCTGGTGCTTTATATTTCCCCTTTTCTTCTTTTTACAGCTATATTTTCTCCTTTGACTGTTGATTGGTTAGATCTCAAAAGGCCCTGCTTCACTCAACTCCTTTGAATTTTGTTCATAATAAAACTCTTTATAACTGAATGAACTTGGCCTTGTATGCATCACTTTGATATAAAGTGTTTAAAAAAGCTGGTTAAGAAAAAAAAACACATTTCACCTTAACTTGATGAATGCCGGTTGACTCAAAATAAAGAAAGCGTGTTGTGCCTATTATGATATGTTTCACCCAGTCAAGGTCTGGCCATGACCCCAGGTCTGAATATCCTGCATGTCTGTCAATGGTGGTCATGTCTGGATGGCGATCCTGTCTTTGCTGTAAAAGCCTCGACTCTTTGATTAAATTTCCTATTTTCACTGCAACATTTTTTAATTTTGTCAATGTTTTGCCGATAGTTTTAAATTCATATTATCCTGAAGACATGTGTTTCTGTTTCTGTGCTTGTATCTTTTCATTTTCTTTGAATTTCTTTAACCTTGTTCATTATTTTCCACCTTCTGAAGCACTGGTCAAATGTCCTTTTGAAGTTAAAGCCCCATATCTGAATTTTGACATTTGTATGGATTCTGATAGACTGCTGAAAGCAAAATGGAGATAAGAGTGTGCACTGAGCTATGAAGTTAGTCAGTTGCTCATTATAACAGAGTCTCTGTCAGGGTTATGCATATCATGATGACAAGAACTAATATTAAGTAGCAGAGAGAGTCGTTTTAACTAAAAGGATGTGTGAAGAATTGGTCAGTAGAACTAAAATATTCTAATTACACTAATGCAGCTTACTTACCACACTGTGGATTCTGGAAGATTTCATTTGTGCCTAATGCAATTTAAAATCTTTGTTTTTAAGACTGTTCATTATAAAAGACCAAGAAATACTGAACATTGTTTACAAAGAGTCTTGATGATAACAGATGGTAACAGAAACTTTGAAGATATCAAAAAAAGATACGCAACTTCCGTTTACATGCTAGCAATCTTGTTGTCAACCATGATTCACTAAGCTCTGCCTCCAATTACAGAAGACTTTTACATTTACTATCGCTAATGATACACTACAGTTATTGACAGAGGAGATAGTAAGAGTCTAGTGGGTGAACATAGTGGAGCATTTAGCAGCTAAAGAACCAAATATTTACCTCAGGAATTGGTGGAGACCAAAAACAGAGCTACAGTGATTGTATATTGGACTTCGGTTAGGTGGACTCAAACTTGAACTGAGTATTAAGTTGCACAAAGTGTTTGTCATCTACCACTGAGACATGTAACTTGCTGGCAACTGTTGCAAGATCTAGGATGCAAATACTAGTCTGTACCGGTAAATCAGCAAATAAGTAATGGAAAAAAGCCTTTCTTTTGATCAGGACTGTCTCATATTTCAACACTTAAGTGAATTATGCCATATTCACACATTAAAGTCATAATTCACTTCAACTAAAATTACCTTTGACTAGGAAAAGTAAGACCCATGTGAAAAGCAAGACCAGTAAGACCCATGTGAATGTAAAACACAAGTGAAAAGTAAGACTAGTAAGATCCATGAGAAAAGTAAGACCCATGTGAGAAAGTGAGACCAGTTAGACCCATGTGAAAAGTAAAAATCATGTGAAAAGTAAGAGCCATGATCCTTTTCTCTAATGTCAGACTCAGACTACAGAATTTTAAGTTCTAACAGATTTTGAAATCATTTTGTATCGCCCACATAAAAACAAACTTCACTGATAATCTCTCTAATCTTAGACATACACATACAGTACTACAAGATTTGAAAATAATGGTGCACGACAGGAGGGGGCAATCAGAAAGTAAAGCACCACTTGACACGATCTCAGGGGGAAGACTGTAGTGCAGGATCTCGCTGTAACACTAATTCTACTGGAGGTAAGCTTTTTAACAAACATCTGGCCAATTATGTTTCTGTCTTTGTTCCTTATAGACCAATGGGATGCTCACAACTTGAGAACTACACTTGTTTGCTCCCTTGTTGAAAGGAAATATCAATACCATTCCAGGGCTGGAGGAAAGGTTTAACAGCTTGGATCACTTTAAATTCACCTAACAATAGCTCAGAATCTCACTAATTAAAATATATGTTGTTTGTGTAAGCTGTGCAATGATATGCAGTTGAGTTTGAGCACTTCAATGGAGTGTGCACCATGACATCATGACATCCGTTACTTTTTTTTTTGTAATATAATTGACTGGTCATTGACAGAGGCAGTTTTATACTGTTGTGCTTGCAACTGTTTCAGAAATCCTTTTAGGAGAAAGCCTATAAAATATGCCATACATTTAAACATTCATGTGTGCCAGTATGACTTTCACAGAAGAGGGCAAGTTTGTTCACAGTTATAATTCTGTTGCTACAACAACGTGAAGATGCTAAGGTTGGGTAGTCTTTACAGTATAATTGAGCTACTTCTCAAAATTCCAAAATGTTTGATGGAGCTGAAGCCAAGTATTCGTTTGGATCTTTACAACAAGAACGTGTTCACTTTGCCAGGCTTATGACTGCTCTGCTGTGGCAATAAAACAAGTCACTTGGGCTAAACTCAAACAGTATGCTATATTATTTCCCTCCATTGGGAACATGGATACTTCTCTCTCTCTTCCACGCACACAGAGTGCTAGTAATCCTGCCTCATCTGCTAAAACAAAGATTTTGGTCTATTTCCATAAACATGAAGAGCTACTAATCTGAGATCAGAGTAAATAAAGCAGAGAGAGATTTCTCATCGGAATACATGCATGTCCCAGAAAGAAATGACAAAGATACCAGTATTATAAACCTTTACATCTGATATATTTTCACAATAGTGGAAAATGAAATGGAAAAAGTCAGAGCAAAATTATACCCGCTTAAAAGTTAGGAAAGAAGCCTGGCTGAAAAACAGATAAAGATATCATATGGCTCCTCTGAAATTGTACAAATAAAATCAGTCAGGCAACTATTGTGCAATCATCTGTGCAATACCAATATTACAGCACATTCGAAATAGTAAGAGCATAAATCTACAGCCATGCTATCAGCCCAGTGAGGTTGACCTGATGATTAAAGTAGTTCATCCTGAGTGGAACATGACATCTCTGCCATAGCCAGTGTGGAGGCAGGAGGTTATTAACTAGCCCCTTTATCACGTGGTAATGCTGTGGTGAAGATTTGGTTAGGTTTAGGCAAAAAAGATAGGAAAGGAAGCAAATGTGATTATTGGTCTGAAAAGGAAAACAAACAGCATCAATACAGTCTAAAATTGTGTCAACCCATCCATCCACCTCGACCTCCTCACTATGCTGAATTTGTGGTTCTATAACTACATCATCAGACTTTCTCTGTTGCTCTCCTCAGACTTTTACTATTGCTGCTTGAGAGCACTGCCACTTTTAAATGTACAGGAAACTCCCCATAGTAATAAGCAGCTTGTACATTTGTGGGGAAATAGTCTCTTATATTTGCTGGAGCAGCTCGCATCTCCAAGGCTTATACATTTTTGTTAATCAACTTCACTTTGTATAAATGTATTTACTAGTCGATATAGGATGTTTTCCAGTCTTATTAAATACTGTGTTGTTATATGGGCATTACCAAGGTGCCGGACTGTAGATAAAAATATTATTTTATCATCATGACACATTCAGAATAAATGTAAAAAATACAGGTAAATCAGAGATCAGCTAATTTAAAATGTAAACATGACAGATAACAGAGATTGGTAAATGCAAGAAAAAGTTGCCATAATCTACCAAGCATATATTACCACATCTAAATGAGTTGCAAATATGTTTAAGCTTGTACAAGATGGAAAAAGGTGAGCAAAATAGCTCAAGAACAAATGAGCCGGACCTGACATGTTTCCCAAGGACACCAAAACCATAACAGAGCCAGGGCACAGCCGGATCCTGTGTACATCCAGCAGTATAGGGAAAGTCAAGGGATCACCAAAGGTATTCTGATTCATCCTATGGGGGACTAGGGCATGTTTGCACAACATTTCATGGCATTCCATTCAATATTTGTCAAGATATTTTAGTCAAGACCAAAGTGGTCAGTGTTGTTGGGCCAATGCTGCAGTTCTCAATGCCACTTTGCTGAAGTTCAACATGAATTCCTTTAAATAGAATCTTAATCAAAACATGTGGTTTCTTAGTTCAGCTTGTTGTATACCTCTGTTGAAGTTGAACCACTGTAATTTGGACAAAACAACACCAACCTGCATGCCTGAAGTTATTAATTCATCTGTACTGTGGCATTGCTTTGTGACAGCACAGGTGGCCACCAATAAAGCTTTGAACATGTGTAAATAGTGATGGTAGTGGACTTCACAACAACCAGATTCTTATTTTAGCCCTGAGACTGTCTTGCTGTAACAGGTATGTCTAGCCACCTGAGTGTCAACTGCCAACTGCTGAGCCTCAACATTGGCCAGACGCCACAGGAGCATTGATCCAACCTGCTGTTTCATGAATAGAACACTTTGTTCCACTGGATTTCCATTTTCCTTCCCCCAGAGGAAAATAGGTGACAATCAATACTTTATGCAAGCAGAGACATCTTGTATTGAACGTCAAGTAAGAGAAAAAACAATGTTTGTCAAGAAAGCTTTACCAGCCATGAGTAATATGGGGCTATTACTTAGTGCTGCTTTAGTGTCATATGGCACCTCTGTTCAACATGCACAAATGTAAACCGCCTTAAGTTGAAACTAAAAGTTTCTACAGAATCACCCTTGAAAAATAATTTTTAGCACTTTTAGAATTAATACAAAACATATTCTCAGCAACTTCAGCCCCAGGGTTGCCCATCTCTTAATTTGTCTTATTCACTGATTCTAATTAAAGATTAGGAATCCAATTCAGTTACTAGAAAGTTGGACATGTTAAATTGTCAGACAGGTCTGAAGCATCCGACTTTAGTTTTTAACTCCTGCGTCTTATATAAAAGCCAAAGCAGAGTTTTCTATAGATAGTAAAGCTGACAGCTATGATGGGGCACACAGCCACGCTTTTTCTCCTGTCAGTAAACCTGCTGAAATAATTACATTTGGTTAGATGGTGGATCATCTGCCATGTTCTGATTACTGGAACAGGATGGGTAGCTCCTGAAACCAACACAGTTTGAGGACTGGAAGTGCATCTCAACCTGTCACTCTTAAACTGGACATTAAACACTTATTTCCGTAAATTATAACAAAAACTTGAGAAAACTAAAGAAAAACACAAACAGACAGACACCATCAGTTCACAGTGCATCCAACTACAATCAAATCTTGCTAACATCAGTAGTTATTAAAGGGGCAGCAGCTCACCAGTGGCTCGCCAGTCTTGGATAGGACCCGCATTGCATCAATGCACATCAACAAACATGGCCTTTCCAACACATTCAGACTGACACTCACACTGCAAATATACAGTCATGTGAAAAAAATTAGGACACCCCCTTAAATATTCAGTTCTTTATGAAGAAATATTCACATATCAATGTCTAAACTTGTTTTTATTTATCTCTGGAAAAGAAAGTGATTTAATTGCAGGTAAACAACAAAACTTAACCTTGTTTTACTTGTTAAACAACAAGTTAGGACACCCTACCCCCTAATAGCTAGTGTTACCCCCTTTGGCTGAAATAACTTCAGTGAGAAGCTTCTTGTAGCATCTACCAGTCTCTGACATCAGTCTGAGGAAAGTTTGCCCCACTCCTCAACACAGAATTCTTTCAGCTGTGAGATGTTTGAGGGGTTTCTTGCATGTACAGCCTGTTTCAAGTCACCCTACAGCATCTCAATGGGATTAAGATCTGGGCTTTGACTCTGCCATTCCAGGACTCTCCATTTCTTAGTTTTTAAACGTATATTCTTCAGTTAATAATTAAATTGTTACCTCTGCTTGGGGGAGGTTATGTTTTTGCAGTTGTTTATCTGTTTGTTTGTTTGTTTGTTAGCAAGATAACTTCAAAAGTTATGAACAGATTTTAATGAAATTTTCAGGAAATGTTGATAATGGGACAAGGAACAGTTGATTACATTTTGGTGATGTTCTGGATTACCATCTGGATCCAGGAATACTTTTTTTGTGGAAATCACAATATGGGTGGATATGAGCTCCTTGGCACAGGTCTGCGCTCTCTGACTGCTTTTCTAGTTTAGTTATATTACTTCTATCTCTCAGTATTGTTAAAATTGATATTAAATATTCATATGTCTAAATATGTTTTAAAAAAACACAGGCTTTCATAGGGTGTCCTAACTTTTTCACATGACTGTATATTCATATGTTGATATATTTGCTCTGTGCTTCTGTGCAGCCCTTCTGGCCGATGGGAACAGGTTGTGCCAGAGGCTTCCTGGCTGCCTTCGACACGGCCTGGATGGTGAAGAGTTGGGCCCAGGGTCGGACAGTTCTGGAAGTGCTAGCAGAGAGGTACACACGTTACGTTTGAGAAATATACAAGTGTGTGTTTGTGTATATATATATGTAATTGAACACTGCTCAGCACTGTGCATTTAAACGCTGAATTTGCATATCACTGAAAATACTCTTTGTGTTTCCACAGGGAGAGTATTTACCGACTCCTGCCGCAAACAACCCCTGAAAACATTGCCAAAAACTTTGATCAGTACACGATAGACCCTGGGACCCGATACCCAAACCTCAACTCCTCATGTGTCAGACCTCACCAGGTGAGAGGGAGTGACAATAACAGATTGGGCTTCATTAATAAAAATACACATCTTTCTGGAAGTTTTGATTACAATCATTATTCCTTTTCCTTCGTGGTTCAGGTGCGTCACTTGTATATCAGTGGGGAGCTTCATACCTGCTCCCTGGAGCGTGCTGCTACCATACGACGGCCTGTCAATCTCTCCAGGCGAGGCAAGTGTCACAGCAACTCAAAACATAACTGCTGCTGACTCATTTCTATGATATTCAGGGTAGTGATCTGACTGATAGGGTTTCCTGTCTTTTGAAAGGATTCTAAAATGAATATTGTGGCTTTCCTCTCTCTTTTCCTTTCCCATGTGTCTAACAGAAACAGTAAGTTACCAGAATTAACTTCAGTTTAGGGAGTAAGTCACGATCTGAGGTTTGTTTTCACATGTGGGTTCACTGAGAGGAGGAAGCTTTGAAAGAAGAGCTGCCAGGCAGTGAAAGGAACAGTCAAACACACATATCTCCCTTCTCCAAGTTCAACATTACTCTATGTTCCTGTCTTTAAAATGACCCTGTATTTCAACTAAAAAAAAAAGAAAGAAAACAATCGCTCACATAGTTTTGAAACCTACGTATGTACAGTATAAAGATGAAATGAATGTGGCAAAAAGTAAACATTTGTCCATATTTGGGGAGGGGAATGTGATTATAGTTTAAAGTCTGTTTAAAGTTAGACTATATCAGTATGTGGAGCTACTTGTCCCCAGCTGTATGTTTATCTAACTTCAGTCATTCACCAAAGACAGTGAGTCAGTGCGTGTCCAGACAGAAACATGTACATACCTCAGCACCCACTCCCACCTTTTTCTGTCCTGACCTTATTCAACAGCTGAATGTTTGTTCCTGCATGATCGTGGCATCACATCCTCTTTGGCTAAAACTTCTTGAGGGCCTGCATGACAGATTTTCCAAGGAATTTTTCTAAGGAATTTGATTGTCTTATTAAAAAAAGCTGCCCTTTCGTGTTTCTTCTGTAGAGTCAGAGATCAGACCAGCGAGGCTTCTCACCTGGTGCCAGAAACAGACGGAGGGCTACAGGAATGTGACCATCACGGACTTGACGTCTTCTTGGAAAAGTGGCATCGCCCTCTGTGCCCTCATCCACAGGTTCAAACCCCTGCTGATGTACGTAACGCACATCCGACCATTACCAGAATCTTATGCATTCTCATGAACATACCTGCTGTGTCACATGAACCCTCCAGGAAATTCATTTCTGATGGGTGTGTTAAATATGCAGGGCACGAAAGCATCTCTTTGATCTGTGTGTGTTTTCTGCCGTGCTCTTCACCTCCTTCTTAATACTTTAAAAACACTTGGCCCTTCTTAGAGCGCTGATAGACGAGGAAAAGACTTCTTACGCAGCTGCTCTGTACATGACGCTAACTGATGAGTGCAGCTGTGTACATTTCACATGTTTTTATGAAGAGCGTTTCGCCAATAAGTTTATTAACTCAACTCCGCTGAAATAAACACTGACTGTTCCAGAACCTGTATTAACACGGATCCAACAAAACATATTATTGACTTAATTCTAAATAATGGCCTTTTCTGTTTAACGATCTGGAGCTGTGGAGAAAAACAACTCATGCAGGGCAAAGAACAAAACCGTAGTTTCCACTTTCAGGCTCAAACTGCCTTCCACAGCAATGCATTCAGCGAGTGCAACTGTAGATTAGTACATTTACAAATCTAATTATATCCTCTCACACTTTAATTATTGCCTTCATACCCCAGCACATGCCACTACAATTTCATGTGGTCCTGCAAGTTTCCAGGAACCACTGGCATTTTTTCCCCTTTCGCTCCTCCATATGCACGCCTGTCAGCAGAGCAGACGTCAGAGAGGGGAGCAGGTTCATAGAAAAGAAAGAAAGAAAGAGCACTAAGCACTCACTGAATAACACCAATGTTTGTGTGTGCTGCTGCTAGGTTACTGCTGTCATCTTTACATTTCTTCTAATGGGTGTCTGCACACCGTCAACGTAGGTAGAGAGTTAAATGCTGGGGGTTTTTTTAGAAGTAATTTGCTGCCATTTTCTGCTGGAATATGAGAAACAAGTTCTCCTGCAGGGTTGACTGGGTAAGATACATTTCGGTGTAAAGTCATTCCACTGTGCTTGTTCATATCAGTGTGTATGTTATCTCGCAGTTGCTCAGTCAACTGACATGCAGAAATGAAAGCACAAAAGTCTCCGTCAGGACATAATTCCCTCAAAGAATCTGTTTACAAATCTTACTGTCACATTCCTGTGTCATCATTTAGAGCATCTTAAATAGATATATAGGTCACACGTTCCTGCAAATTCTGCATTTTAGAAATGATAGGAAGTGTAAAAAAAAAAAATCTCATGCATGTATCGCAGAGTGATTGGGGGGGAAATGTAAATTATACACATAATAAAGTGGTGTAAGATTGTGACAACTGAAATGCTACGATAAGGTTACACAGTTTTGCCAAACACACACTTAACCTGGGTCTTTTTTCATTACTTTCAGAGATTTTGACTCATTAAACGAGGAGGACCACGCTGCAAACCTCCAGCTGGCTTTTGACATCAGCGAACGGGAATTTGGGATCCGACCGTTCACATCTGCGAAGGAGCTGAGCGGCGACGAGGAGCTGGACAAGACAAAGATGGTCACCTATCTGTCCAAATTCTACGAGCTTTTCCGTGGGACACCTTTACCTGCATCAGGTATTGCACTCTGCTTCACCCTGTCATTAGTTAAAGTCACTGAAGCCTCTTTTGTTGTCTTCTTTGGCTTTGCTTCTCATCTTCTACGCTGTTGTGTTTGACTATAATGTGTACAAACAGCTAAAAACTAGAATTTCCAGTGACAGAGAAGGTTTTAAATTTTTAATTTTTCTGTCAAAAGTTGCTTGTGTTGTTCAATCCTGTTCATCCGGTGTAGTGGCATGGGAGGAATGTGTACCAGAGCTACTGACAGCAGTAGATTCTTCCAACATACAGCTGCCAACAGAAGCGCTATTTCATGTCTACCTGTAGTATGTTGTATCATTTAACTCCAGCCAACTTCTGTCATGCCGCTGAGTGATTCAGCTTTATTGTTATAGTGGAACATTCCTCTGCACAAATACAGTAACTTTCCTTTTTCCACAGCACTCGTATAGCTTTCCTCATCTATAAGGGAATAACGCATTGATGTTACGTGACGTTTATGGCTGTACACAGTGGAAAATATGAAAGCTCTAAGGCGGTCATGTGTTTTACTGCAGGTTCCAGAGGAGTGGATGAAAACAATGAAGATTATCCATCTAAGGAAGTCCGAAGTAATAATAACGTGCTCAATCTTGCACTGCCCAGGAAGCGAGTGCCAAAGGTAACTCCAACTTGAAGTGTGAAGTTTGTTTGTTTTTGCTTCTAAATACACATTTTATTGTATTTTAGGGTCAAAAGAACTTTATTGTTTCCAGTTTTAAACTCCTCTTCTTGCAACTTGTGCATATTCTGCCTTATTCTCTCGCTCTGTATTTTCAGGATGAGAAGAAGTCAGACGGTACAGACCCCATTTACAAAAGGAGGCGAAAGTTCTGCTATTTGGAGGAGGTTCGTTAATATGGTACTTGTCACTGCAAAGCTAATCATTATGTGGGTCTTTTTTGATATTTTACTCAGTTTTTGTCCCTCTTTAGGCCACCAATCTGTCCAGTAATGGCTCTTCAGTACGAGATGGGCCAGATCCCAAAGAAAATAAAGTGCGCTCAATGGCTACTCAGTTACTGGCCAAATTTGAAAGTACACCCAGCTACACTATCCGCAAAACACAGGTAAGAAACACAGGAACAATGTGTTAAATATGGACCTGTAGATTTTTTATTAAGTTTTATTTTGCTTTTGCTATTGTATGACTACTGTTTTACGATCTAAGTATATATACATTTATATAATAATGATGAACGATGAAACTTTATTTATATGTTTTAAAAAAAATAAAAAATGAAGAAGATATATCTATCCATCTGTTCATCCTCTTACATACACATGTATTTTACATCTTTCCTGAGTACAGAAAGGAAAGTTGTAATGAATATTTGCCCTTTTTCACAGATCATAAATATGTTTTAAGTTTCCCCAGTTGTGAGTTCAGACGGTGGTTTGCGGTTTTAATCTGACAAAACTTTCCTTTTACTAATTCTACAGTCTTCTCTTGTCTGTTATTTCTAGCATCTTTTCAGCCTTTTCTATTTCTGTGCCTCTTCTCTTAACCCTCTGCAAAATCTCAGTCAGACTGTGAGGAGTCCTTGCTGCTCCAAACTGTTGACCTGAATGAGAGTCTGCCAGTTAAACTCGGGCCTCCAGTCCCACCCAAACCTCCTCCTCTGACACAGGTAGCCAAAGGCAGTAGAAAAAGTCCTTTAAACTATTGGCAGCCCTTAAAATGTCATTGATAATGGAAGGTTGTTTGCATGCTAATTCATCTTTATTGTCAGTTTAGTATTTTAAGGTCATTGACTTGAGATTCACACTTACATTCTAGGCTCCCACTCTTAAATCCAAAAGAATATTTTTGTTGTCATGTTTGTACTTTATATAATATATATGTCTTGCAACCAGAAACTAATTCAGCATATGTTAACATTAGGTACAGCTGATAGTTGCTGAAGATAGCATCCAAAACAACTTTGCATACAGTTTGTATTTAAAGAAACTAAATGGCAAACCTACAAAACCGATGTTGCATCTGGTACAATGGCAGCGTCAGTTCAACTTTTATTAGTCACTTGTGCAGACTTTCACAATGGAGATTATCCGGGATATTCATGCTTTCACCAGATGCGGCTATCTTTGCGACGCGCCGATGTTGGAATTGGTTATGTCAATAAGTCGCCCCAAACAACAGTGATCGCCGACTGTTGTTGTGTTGTTGTTGTTTTTTTCAATGTTTCTCTTTTTATCTGACGCGACAACTGATCATTCAAACAGCTTCACACTGCACAGTGCAATTCCTCGGGTTCCCAGCAATACAACTGTCAAGTGTGAAGAAGATCGGATAAACGGTTGTTGAGAAAAGCAAAGAACAGACACACACACACATCCAAAACACTCCCCGATTTATTAGTGCGCTAATCTTACAAGCAAGAAAGAAACACCCCTTCCTAAAATATGCCATTGCAGAAGTCAAAGCACTGCATTCATGAGCTAAGCTGTTGGAAAACTAAACCCATAAGACAAACAAAAAGCAAACATCGTGTCAACAAAGACCATTATTAATAAATTTAGGAGTTTGTTTTTCATTCATATTTAGCTGTGGGCTGTCAGACTGCCTCTCCAGTTCTTGACCGCCCCAAGAAAAAAGATTTTAAAACTGTTCCTGCTCACAGCTGCTTTACTATGAGATCATTACATAACTTTGGGAAAACATAAGGCAGACAGACCCTGTAATGGATGACCTATTCAGGTTGATTTTCATGCTGTGCCTGCATGACTAATGTCTGCCAAGAGGGCAGGAGATCAACCTGAAAACTTGCTATACTTTGAAAATGGTTGCCAGCATTGTGAAGTATTTGTAATTTGTAGTTAATAGACTGAAACACCACCTGCATGATTCTTTAAATTATCCACAGGGTCTAAGACTTGACTGAACAAAACGTCATTGTTTTATTGCCGGATGAAGAGTTGTAAGAGCTCACATGTGTATTGTCCCTTCCAGTTTGAAGTGAGTATCAGAAAAGCAGCAGAGCAGTTAGTCCGCCCGCCTCCAAAGACTCTGCCCAAACCCCAGCTCCAGCCCCAGCATCCATTTTCTGTAGTGAACCTCAGACATGTTGATCAAACGCATGCTGAGACGAAGCCTCAGCCTGAAAGTGCAGACCCCCCTGCTTCTCCTCCCTCCCGCCACTCTGCAATCCATTTCATGACAAGAATCCTCCATCGCCTCAGGGAGGTGGATGAACACATCTCTGAGGTGAACACTGTCTCCTCCTTTGTGTCTCTAACTTCTGTCTGTTTTCCTCTTTTCTAAACTATTGTGATTGTTGCATGTTCTGATCCCCCGAAAGGCCCCAGAGTGAATGTTGATTATATATTATGTCCTGATTATACATTTAGCCTTGTGTAATGTGCAGTCAGATGGTGAAGTCAGCCCCTAATTATCCAGCCTGACAAAAATGGCAAGAGCAGGCCTACAGAGCTGGCACGAGCTGAGACAGACACACAGGCAGATTATTGGCCTGCCTGGGTCCTTGTGGGACAGGTTGGCCAGGGCCGGGCTGCAGGCTCCGGCTTACGTCTGCAAATAAGCTTTTTTGACTATTTAGATTTGCCAAGTGCCTGCCTGCATCGGCTCAGTCCAATACTGTGAAACTGTTTATCAAGATGTTTAGTGTAGAACTGAAGTTTTTTTGATGAAAAATATTGTGATGTTTGAGATATTTTGGTTTCAAACACACCAGTTTTGAGCAATTTCTTAAAATACAAGAGACATCTAACATCACTAACATGTCTTTTTCTATACAGTGTGGTTAATTTTAAATCTGTTATCTGTAAGTGCACTTAAAAACTGTATTTTGTAGCAGACATCTCCTACTGCTGGTCTCATAAACTTATTAATGTCTCACATTTCCATGCAAAATGACCCACTAGCTGTAGTAGCTAGCCATGGCCTTGTAGCCAGTGCAGACTGATCCAATGTAGCCCCTGTTTGCCAACCCTCTGGTAATCAGCCAATATTGATTATCTCAAAATGCCATTTGATTGACCGATTAATCTGTCTATGCCTACTAGTAGGCAGCACTTGGCAAATCAGGCATTTTTCAAATCTGAATTTTGATTATTCAGATTTGCCAAGTCCTTGCCCGCATTGGCTCAGTTCAGTACTGCAATGGAATTATTTAGTGTAGAACTGAAGTTTATTTTGATAAGAAATATGGTGTTGAGAGAGATATTTTATTTTCAAACGCAAGGGTTTTGAGAGTTTTCTTAAAATACAAGAGGCAGACAAAATATATACATTTTGGCTAGTAGTTTTCTCCTACTGCTGGTCTTGTAAACTTGTTGATGTCTCACATTTCCATGGAAAATGACCCGTTAGCTGTGGTAGCTAGCCACGCCCTAGTAGTTAGCATGGACTGACCCAATGTAGCCCCAGTTAGCCAACCCTCTGGTGATCAGCCAATGTCGATTATATCGATTAGCGGCTGGATAGCTCAGTTACTAACACCCCTGACTTTGGAATGGGTGATCGGTGGTTCAAATCCTGGTCAGGGTGTAGTTGTCCAGTGAGGACCCTTAGGCAAAAGTCCTTAACGCTGCCCCGCCTACCTACCTATGTATGTCGCTTTGGATAAAAGCCTCTGCTAAATGAAGATGTAATTGTAATTGTAATATCAAAATGCCATTTAATCGACCAATTAATCCATCTATGATTACTTTGGACAGAGCTGGACTATCTGATTCTCCCTCCTTCACTCTTTATGCTAAGTGAGGCCAATCCCCTTCTTGCTCCATACTAACGTTCAGACATGACAGTCACATTGACACTCGAATAAAAAGAGAAAAAGTGAACTGTTCCTTTAAGTTGTCCTTTTGTTTCCCACACCTATATTATCAACATTCAGATTATGCAACTTTGTGCGTAGAATTACTCTGAACCGATCCTAATTTTTAGTGATTATCCTTTTCATTAAGTGCTTTAAAATGTGACTTTGGTTGAACCGGCATACTTGCCTCTGATTTCTCTGCCAGGGCTGCGTGGCTGTCTCAGTTTCCCGTTCCAGTACAGTATGATTAACCACATCAAGTCGGGTGTGAAATTAATGTAATAAGGCAGCTTTCTTTCCACACAGTGACGTTATTGTTCTCCTCTCGACAATGCACACTTAGCTGTCAAATCCTGCTTCTTATTGAGAAAGTAGAACAGAAAAGCTCTTTCATCATTTAACTGTGCAGTGCTTATTAAGTGGTTATTAGTCGACCTAATTATGTCTGGGCTGCACACACACTCAGAGACGTCCACGTTTGTTGGTGTGTGAATGTGTCTCGCTGTGCTGAAGACTGATGACTTTTTCTTTTGTTCCTCTGTTTCGTGTCATCCTGCAGAAAAAAGCTCAGACACAACAGGTTAGAGAGTTTCATACAAAGAGTATAAAGGATAAAGCTGTTCACCTTAGTGGATTGTTCTCAGCAGAGAACTCTGCTCTGCTCAAGGTGACTATCTGAAGCTTGATCTGTGACTGCGCACTTTTGTGTTTTGCACGACCTGCCTCACAGTGTGTTTATTGCATGTGAAAACACGTCATGTTTGGGATCACCAGAGCTGCATCCAGCCAGTTTTCTTCCTTGTTCATTAGTTTTATCTTTTTTTCACACCTAAGAAAAAGAGTGTGTTCACGATGTTTGATTAGTGGGGAAGATCATCATATCTTCTGAGGACTCGTAACAAAATAGAAAAAGAAGTATCTTAGCCTGAGATTTTGTTGTCTTGTATCTTCCTAATTATCACAGACAGCATAGTGCTTTGCATGAGAGCTTTGCTTTAACTGCCGTTTCTGCCCCTTGTGCTTTTAATTACCAGCAGTCCCCACAGAGGAGCAGTGGGTGTTCTTGTGGTGGCACTTTGTGGGTTTCCCTGCTCCACCCATCCTAAACAGCCTGCTGTAGCTCAACAGCCAGATGTTGCAGCAGGACTTACACTTTTAACATAAAGGAACTACTTCTGGTACACAATTGCAATCCATGAATTTATATTTGGATCGAATTTTGATTCCCGAAGAACTAATGGGAATCTGTTTAGACTTTTGGACAATAAAATTATGGATAAAAAAAATATTTTAAATATTCACAAAATCTTTCTTACAAATGAAGGTTTTGAAGAATATTTTTGTCAAAAAATAGTATAAATACTTTAACTCTTGACAGCCAGCAACAGTATAAATTCCTTAATGCACTGGACAGCTGTTTCAGTGGCTTTATGTTTCTGTAATAATATAGGTTACATGGGTTAAGTTAATGGGAAATGGTCACTGAAATGGAAGCCTAGAATCAGTAGTCAGTAAGTCGGCTTCAGTTTTAATAAGCTGTCTGACATTAGTGCTTATCTTTAACCTGAATTTTTTTGTTTCTGTTTTCCAGGGCAGCTCAGCACGAAGGGTGTTTCCCCAGTCGGGTGATAAGTGTCACTCGTGTGAGAAGCGAGTTTACATGGTGGAGAGGGTCTGTGCTGAGGGGCTCTACTTCCACAGGGAGTGTTTTCGATGTTCCACCTGCAGCTGTGCACTGCGACAGGGAGCCCAGGCCTTCCACTCTGAAGAGGGTATGTGTCTTCAAATAGAGGAGCCACATATCAAATGCACAGTACAAACATCAGCATTAACATTCGCTGTGATCTTGCAGGGAAACTCTACTGCAAACTTCATTTTGATCAACGCAACAATGGGACAACCCTATGGAGGAATTTGTCTTTTCGCTCAGTGAGTGCCATGCAGGTTTATTCATCCTGTTCTAACGGTGATTGCTGTAAAATCTCTAATTTTCTCTGCCTGTCTCATCCTCAGTCTCAGAATCGTCCCGTGGTTCAGGAGCGATGTGCTGCTGATGAAGAAAGCTCCCAGTCCAGCTGTACAACAGACCTGCAGAGTGAACCTGCTGCAGGTACCTTCAGCTCGTTCATAAGGAAAAAGCTGAGCGGGCCTCTGAGTGTGACTCGTGCTGTGCTTAACGCTCCCAGTTATCTGTCCCAGCGTGTGCGCAGCGCAGCACAGGCCTTCATCGGCCACCTGAGGGACAACGCCCAGGACTATGCATTACTGTATGAGCTACTGAGCATGAGCTTGCCCCTGCTGTTTGTTTTACAAGAGGTACTGCTGCAGATGTATACAGAGGCTGACGGGCCGAGCTCTTTCCAGCCTTTACTGCTCTGGCTGCAAGAGCATATCGGACACAGACTCATCTAGACTCTCAGCAGACCCCAGCTGTTCATATAAAACCCCGAAAATGACTCCAAATGCCATTAAAACTGTGGCTAACATCTGCATTAGCGGGAGTGTTTTCATCATTTTACCATTTGTAAATGTGCACAAGCACCTTCCTAATGTTTACTTACCGTTTATGATGACACTGTAGGTAGATCTGCTAGTGTGCACGATGTACTCATGCACAGGCCAAAGAACAGACACTGTAAGTTGCTTATGCAGCTTTATACAGTCTGCTTGTCCACCAAATATTTGTGCATTGTGTGGGTTTTGTGTGGAAACTACAGTACTTGTAGTATATAATGAATTAAACAAACAGGTTAAAACTAATTAAAATGCAAACAGCTAAAACAGGCCTCAGTCAGTGCATTAAAGACTTTAGACTGCTGAAACGTCTCTTCATCATTGCTGTAGACTTTAACTTTTTACAAACTGTCTTGAAAAATTGGTCCTGCAGTTAAATTCCTTAACTAGGGTTATGACTGACAAACTTGATGCACTTTATCTTTGAGAACTGCCTCGTCGATGTAGCAGCAAACTGTCACATTGGACAAAAGCCTGGTCTCATGTTAGCAGTGACACCGGGCAGGTTTTCTATGCAGATGTGCTCCTGCCAGATGTTTGCAGGCCTGTTTTCTTTTTTTTACTATGAGCTTTTTTACTCTCATGAACTGTTTTTATTGATTGTTCTTTTATGCATAACACCAAATCTCAGATACTGTGGACTGTCCTAAATACTGCAGAGTATTTAGTTCTACATTGCTGCCATCTACTGTTGACTCAGAAAGAAAGCATGAAGGGAAATGAGACACCCCAAACCCCTCAGTTTTAATCTCCCTGTGTACAAATATGGACAATAAAATTTTAAATAATTGAAATATTTTCAGATTTGCTGTAGACAATAGAAGCGGTGAGCCTGCTGTAATGTGTTTGAATGTGCTTGCCACTCTTGCCTTAATTTTAAAGCATGTTGTTGGATGATCAACTGCAAACCTCTTTGACTAGAAGCCACATGGTTGCTTCTGATTCTAATGATGCTCATGAAGCACTTTAGAGTATTTTGTTTAAAATATATTTGACAATGATGTTTGCAAAAATGTTGTTTACGGCATGATAACACTACGTGTGTGTTTGGTTATCAGCTATCTAATATTTGGTGTTGGAATCTGCTGCATGAGCTAAATGTCCTGTTTACGGTGCAGTGCCGGTTGAAAACATCAGTGTTTTAAAAGTACCAAAGAACTGTTTTCATACTCACTAACTGGACTTGTATAACATGTAAGTTGTACATCTGTGTAGCAGGACGACATTGTACAACAGTGCCAGCATCAAAATATTCTCTTCATCGTGAATGTCAGTATTTTTGTTCTGTTCTCATAAACATTTTCTACTTTTTGTGCATCAAGCTGTTTTTATTTACCGTGTTTTAGGTCATGTTTCTCTTTTCCTCTCATTCAGCTGATGACTTTTATGAGGCGTTTGAGGAAACCGGATGGTTTGGAGATATGACATTTTGAAGGTGATCACCTGCATGGTCACGTGGTTGTGTGTCATAATAGTGAGGTGGCTGCAGATGCTATTTAAATAACCAATGTAAAGTGTGTGATGTGACTGAACAGAATTTTATGGGCTGAAAAAATGATTGTTTTTCCTTTGAAGTGTTAGGCTGAACTAAGCTCATAACTAATGACCTTCTTCAGTGTTTGTCACTGATTCTTCAGCTGCTTTGGGAATGAACTTGGACTAACTTGTGTGGTTTTGAAACTTCTTCCCGCACACAATATGAATAATGATAACTAAATGGTAATTCAGTCAGAATATCAGACTAATAACTGGTAAATAGAAAAAACAAGACTTCAAATCAGGTTTAATTTCCACCTTTTTTGCACACAACTGAAAGTGTTCGTCTCTAAATGTCAACTTTGCAATTCAAAATCAGTTTCTGTAAGTATTAACTAATAGTTAAAAATAGTTAAAACTATCTCACCTCAAGGTCCAGGTCAGAAACTGTAATGGAGCATCACAAAACATCCTTTAGCAGATGTCTATTTGTCATGTATTTGCTAAATGTTCAAAATATTACAGTTTTTAAGGTCAAGAATGAAGTTTAAATTTAAAGCCAACATGCATAAGGAGTCTTAAAGTTCTAAGAAAAAATGAATTTCTGCTCTGACAGCTCTATACATAAGGGACCTTGACTTGAGATTCAACAGTTTACCCATATTATGCTGAGATATCTGAGGCTCAGTGAGTTGAAGATTCATTTTAAAGGGGAGATCACATCAAAGGCTGTCCACAGGTGTTGTGGAATGTGAAAAAAGTTGGCTTTTGTGGAGGTACAAAAAAAGTCCCTTGAATGACGACACGTGGCTGAGTCGAATTTGAATATGAAGAACAGTGAGTCTGTCGCTGTGGCGTTACGGAAGAAATGAGCTCAGCAGACCTCTGCAGTCGTCTCCTCGTCTGCGTTGGAAGTTCGGGGCTACAGTTGTGTACCACTAGTATAACACAGCTGAAAGAGTAGTCGGTGTTGTGGTTTGGTTCACTGTCAAACTCATCTGTGCCTGTTTGACTTGCAAGGTTTGGAAAAATACTGTTAATGGTGAAATCAGCAAGTTCTCTGCAAAAACGCAGACAGACACCCAAACCTCTGCTACAGTGTTCCCCGCGTGGGTGGAGAAAAGGAAAACAACAGACTGCTGACCCATTTATTTTTACAGTTACTGGAGAAAAAGTCAAAAGTTGTCCATTATGCCTTAAAATTGGGGCAAGTTAAAGACAGGTATCCTTTGAGTGAGTACAGTAATAGAGCATCACTGTGAGCTTTTTAAACCTAGTGAACTTTGATGATACTGAGCAGCTTCCAGGTGTAAATTGAGGAAAACAGAGCTTTAAACTCAGTGACACTTAATGCTTCCAAACTAAGCTTCAATATAGAACATTTTAGTTTTCATTAGCCTACTGTGTGCACATCTTGCAGGACTAATACCTGCTTAATAAAACACATTTGTGGCATTTCTCTGCTTCCTCTTAAGCAAATATTTAAAAACTGCACCTACAATGTGTTAGAAGCTGTTCGGGAATGTAGCTTTGAGGACTAAAAAATATTTGCTGTGCTACATGATTGTCCTCCTTAAAACGTCTACACCAGATTAGATTCTTCTGACGTCTGTACTTTCTTTGCTTTGGGGAAGATTAATTAAACTCAGAAATAAACACTACTTGAACTCAACTATAATAAAATCACCGTTTACTGATTATGCACATTTTGTCTTGTAACTCTTGCATGAGGACGTGTGCAAATTTTGTGTCATTTAGACATGTTTTGTAGAGAACCAATTTCAGCACACAACAAAAGAACTCCTTGAGATGGACACCTTTGCTCAGCAATGTAACTCAAATCACCCCAACTAAATAAAATCCTGCTCTTGAGACAACATTTAAGTGCTTGTCAGCCCTTAAAATCTTTTTTTAATGGTAAATACACTATATTGCCAAAAGTATTGGACCACCCCTCCAAATAATTGAATTCAGGTGTTCCAATCACTTCCATGGCCACAGGTGTGTAAAATCCAGCACCTAGGCATGCAGACTGCTTCTACAAACATTTGTGAAAGAATGGGTCGCTCTCAGGAGCTCAGTGAATTCAAGCGTGGTACCGTGATAGGTTGCCACCTGTGCAATAAGTCCCTTCATGAAATTTACTAGATACTAAATATTCCACGGTCAACTCTTCGTGGTATTATAACAAAGTGGAAGCAATTGGGAACAACAGCAACTCAGCCACAAAGTGGTAGGCCATGTAAAATCACGGAGTGGGGTCAGCGGATGCTGAGGCGTACAGTGCGCAGAAATACTTACAATCAATAGCTACAGACCTCCAGACTTGGTGTGGCCTTCAGATTAGCTCAAGAACAGTGGTAGAGAGCTTCATGGAATGGATTTCCATGGCCGAGCAGCTGCATCCAAGCCTTACATCACCAAGTGCAATGCAAAGCGTCGGATGCAGTGGTGTAAGGCACGCCACCACTGGACTCTAGAGCAGTGGAGACGTGTTCTCTGGAGTGACCAATCACGCTTCTCTGTCTGGCAATCTGATGGACGAGTCTGGGTTTGGCGGTTGCCAGGAGAATGGTACTTGTCTGACTGCATTGTGCCAAGTCTAAAGTTTGGTGGAGGGGGGGCTATGGTGTGGGCTTGTTTTTCAGGGGTTGGGCTTGGCCCCTTAGTTCCAGTCAAAGGAACTCTTAATGCTTCAGCATACCAAGACATTTTGGACAATTTCATGCTCCCAACTTTGTGGGAACAGTTTGGGGAT
>OMNN01087476.1:0-17162 GCA_900302755.1 Chromis chromis
GTAGTTTGATTTTAAGATTGTAGTTTATTAGTACAGTCCAATATGACATCCAGTGACTCAGTGGGTTTTACAGTCCAGCAGCATCAAGAAGCAGAAATTCCTCCAAACTGTTTCTGTGTTAACGTGTGAGAACAATGACTGAAACCCGAGGAGGACATTCAGAGACCCCCTCCATGTCTGACAGTAGCTCACAGAGAAGATAAAGATGGAGATGATGGTAAAGCACCAGATCATAGACGAGTAACAGAGTGTGTCTCCATCTAGTGGATGTTGTAGAGTTTTCTGTTGTCTTTGCTCCAAAGGTTTTTGTACAGAGTTTTGCTGTTTCCCGTCACTGTGGGCCTCAGAGCACAGTAGTACACAGCAGAGTCTGTCACTGCAGCAGAGGACATCTGCAGATGAAACTCCTTTAACTTCCTGTCATGTCTGACAGACAGCTTTTCTGTTTTATCTGAATAATCTGCGATGAGAAGCTGTGGAGATGAACTGGACTTTTGTTGGTACCAGAAGAGATTGTTGACAGAGCCTGAATAGTTGCAGGAGAGAGTCACAGTGTCTCCTTCCAAAGCCATCAATACATCTTTAAATGGAGTCAGAACATCCTCAGTGGACCCTGAAAACAACAAACATAGATTTCACCATGATATTTGGATTTTGATTCTTTAAACGGAGTTTAATTATATAAAAAGTGAATAAATTCAAACAGCATCCAAATATTTTTCATGCATCTAAATGGTGTTCATGTGTGTCTCCTCATTTTACATCTCTATCTTTTGATGACTTGCCAGTTTGAAAGGAGACGATCATCATCCAGATGAGAAGCAGTAACATTATTTTCTCTTGTACTGAATGAACAATAGAGAGAACACAGCAGCTCTTCAGCTCCAACATGAAGCCTTTCATATTCAGTTGTGTAGCTCCTCCTCTTGCTGTGCTCTGTTTCCATTCAGGCTTATGGAAATGACACTGATGATGCAGCACTCATCTTCCTCATCATCATCTTATATCTCATCCTATAATCAGACATTAGATCATACAGAAATGAACCATCATCATATTCAAATAAATGGGTCAGACTTACTGAGGAGTTTTCACAGAATCCCCCTGAATTAATGTGTAGAGGAAAACCTTTGTAATGTCAAGAAGCTCCAGCTGCTTCCTGCACAGAGATTCTAACTGTGTGTTGGGAGTCAAACATTTTTCAGTAACAGAATGAGGTCAAGTTAAAGTTTGCAGCTTTCACACTAAAACACTGTAGATGAAGCAAACACTTTGGGTTTGTTGACATGAATGTGATGAACTTTCTGATCAGCTGAGTGTGTTGTTCTAAAACTCCAGATGTAAATTTGGAGGTTGACAAAAGGGAGACATCGGTTTTCTCTGTGTTGAGTTTGTTTCATCTTCAAATGATCAAAGAATGTAGATTTAATCATGTTGTGGAAAAACTGTCTTTAACTTTTAGAACTTTTTTAAAAATCAGGCAAAAACACTGGCAGGTTGTTGATAAATTATGTATAATGTATTAGTTTTAGTGTTTGAATCTTAAATAAAGTTTGATGTTTTGATGTGGTTGAACTTGTTCCCCCCAAATAGTCTGCAGCATCTCTTCTGGAGGCATCACTGATCTGCTGCTCCTGTGAATCCTCCCACAGTGTTTCATTAGCAGCTGTAACCACAGTGACTGTGATAAAACAGGAATTAGCAGAATCCATCTGATATCAATCTGTGCTTTGAATACCACTTCCCTCCTCTTTGAAGAGGAGTCTCATATCTGTGTTCAGGTTTTTGTACAGCCTCTGCTACACTTTGTATCACTGTGTCTCTACAGCACAGTAGTAGAGAGCTGTGTCTGCCAGGGTTAGCTCTCTGATGGTCAATGTAGTTGATGTATCTGATGTTTGGGATTATCAGGAATATACTGATCTATGTTTGCTTTTCCTCCTTTCCAGAGGATGATCTGAGGACCGTGAAGATCAGACTGATGTTTGTACCACAGCAGATGAACAATGTTCTTCCACTGCAGTATGATGAGGAATAAATAATGTCAGTGGATGAGTTGAAGTTCAGTGGGCGGGGCCATTATCTCTTAGCGTCAATTTTTCAGTTCAGCTCAGCCAATCAAATTGTTTTGTGTTTCCACAGCAGCTCTGTCTCTGATCTTTACTTCTTCATTTCTATGTTGTCTTCATCATCAGTCCAACAACTCACAAATCACAGCTTTAACAGAGTGTGTCTCCCTCTAGTGGATGTTGTGGAGTTTTCTGTTGTCTTTGCTCCAAAGGTTTTTGTACAGAGTTTTGCTGTTTCCTGTCAATATGGGCCTCACAGCACAGTAGTATACAGCAGAGTCTGTCACTGCAGCAGAGGAGATCTTCATAGTGATTTGGTTTTTGTCCACTTGAATCATCAGTCCAGACATTTTCTCGAATATTGCTGCTCCTGAAGCGGAGTGAGAGATGAGGAACTCTGGTGGTTTTCCTGGATGTTGTCTATACCAGTAAAACTCATCACCACCAGTAGTTTGTTTAGAGTATTTGTAGGTCAGAGTCACAGTGCTGCCTTCTAACCTGGAGTTTTCATCTTTCACTGCAGTGAGTTCTTCACACCTGACATCTAAAGGAAGAGATAAATGTTAAATATTAAAGTCTGGGCACCTGTTCCAGTGATTTCTTGCAAACAGATCCTTTAATGTCATGTCTTCTTCCAGCTTTAACCTACCTTTCAGTGTGATCACAAGCAAAGGAAACATGAGACAGTAATGCAGTGACAGCATCTTCCACACACTATCTGTTATGTTTGGTTTACATACTGAATGCATGTGACAGTGGGAGTCCTTTTCTGTTCTGCTCTTTGACAGCGATGCTCCTCCCTCAACACGTTCCTCCTTCCTTGTCAGAAGCCTGAGCACAAATGTTAAAAAGACTAACTCTATATGAACTTCTAAGACATGGTTTAAGACTATTTTAAAGCTCAACTACCACATTCCTATCCAGCCAGTGTCTTAGCTGAAAGATTCAGCTTTGCCATATCCACACAACTGTTACCAACACTCAGACTCAGACTTCTTTAATGCCATTCAACCTTTTAGAAATGTAGTACAATAGTGGACCTCATCACATCCATGAGGTAACAACCCAACAACCCCAACAAATTTATAGATTCCCTAGATCATCTATGAAGAACTGGACAAGCTTTCTTTTTCTTTCTTTTTTTCTTTTTGCAATCCAATTTATTTAATGTTTCTGTGTATTTTGTATTTGCTTATAAGGCTTTTGAGATGATACTAACAAGTTGTAGGAGATGTACAACACAGTGTAAAAGGTGCTATATGAATAAAGCATGTTTGGTCAAAGAAGTTTGATACCAAAAATAGTTATTCTTTATTCTACACAGGGGAAATCTTAAATTAAGTCAAATTAATTTTGAGATTTGTCCACTTTGAGTGATTTAATTGTATGTTAAACGCACTTCTACTTCACTATATAAACTTTTCAGTGAGCTTAAACATTGAAAACAAGTCTAGTTCGACCAGCTGCGTGAAGTTGAAGGTGGAACAATAATTTAAGTCGCTGTTTCTGACGGAGCTTCACAGTGTGACACCGGTGTGACGTTTACGTAAGTGTGGACTGAGCTGGAAGACGGTGGTTTTGTTGTATCTCAGGTGAATATTTCATCGATTGAAGTAACCATGAATTCAGTTCAGAATCTGAGAGCGTTGATCAACGAGCGACTAACTGCTGCTGCTGAAGAAATATTCACGGAGTTTGAAAAAACCATCGTCCACTACGAGGAAGAGATCGATCGTCAGCGCAAACTGCTGGATATTTTCCAGAAACCAGAAATACACACAACAGGTATGTAGATGGTCTGAATGAACTAACTGATGAATATGACTCATGTAGGATCCTAATCAGAGCTCTGATTGCGTTTAGTTTTAGCTACACAGACAGAAATTAAAAGAAAAAAACTAATTAATGAACGCATTAATAAAAGATTAAATATATTTCTAACAGCAGAAACATCTAATATTAACAAATATGAGCGAACAAAAGATAAACAATTTTGGCGAAAAATCAAATTGCAATTATTCTGATGAATGTTATGATTTGATTTATGCCATTTTTTTTCAATATTCACTGTGTATTAGATTTATACATAATGTAGCATTACCACTTAAGACAAGGTAGATTTTCAATAATTAAGATTTAGTTTATTAGACTATAAAAGACTTTGAACTGTATTAGACTGAGATGGGCACATGAGGATGTTCCATTAATTCTAGTCTGAGCACGGCTCCAGAATGCATCAAATATCTCCATCCCAAGCTCCTCTTCCCTTATTGCTCTAAGATAATCTAATGAACTTTTTTGAAGAGAAGTTATCATATTTGAGATATTCAAATTCTCTCCCTTATGTTGCATAGGAGCCCTCAAAATCTTCTCTAGTCCTGAATCCGGTGGTAAAACAGGAAATATTGGGCTGAAGGTTTGAACAAAGCGACGGACCTGGAAGTATCTGAATAAATCTAACCGCTGTAGTTTAAATAGCCTCGTCAATGATTTTACTAAGTCCTGCAGTCATCGTAGTGTAACAGCACACTTTTTGATGGAATGTCTGGAATGCCCTGCTTAGACTGATGGTACCACAAAACAGAATCTGGATAAGTCAAAGAAAATAGATGAATGTGCGTGTTTTACTAGCATCTCATGAGTAACATTTTTCTTGTGTCCCTTTGTCCATCCAGACCTCCCACAGCAACATGTCTGTAAGCAGGAGGAGGATCTCACTGTGCAGAATGTCTACAACCAGGAAATGAACTCCAGTTTTGTTCAGGAGGTCCCAGAGCCTCCACAGATGAAAGAGGAACAGGAAGAACTCTTCAACAGACTGGACGGATGTGAAGAATCACTAGGAGAAAAAGTCAGAGTTTCTGAAAACACAATTGGCCAGTATGAGAAAGAGCTCGATCATCAGCGCAGACTGCTTAATATCACCCACGAACTCCAAATAAAGTTACACAGAATAGGTATGTAAAACTGTAATGCTCTGACTGAACTAACTAATGAATATGATTCATGTAGGATGATAATCGGCTCGGTGTGACATTTATTTTTAGGATTAACTGTAATAAATGGCATGAATTCATCTCTTTCCTAAACATGTAATATTAAACCCACAGTGTGTATAAGTCACAGGGGAAACTGACTTAAATTCTTAGACTGCAGCAATGTTTCCCGTAGGTTTACTTATTTGCGGTGACGAGTGTGCTTTGGAAAAGGCACTTTTCCCTGTCGGCTTTTCTCTGACAGTTGGTTCATGATATTTATTAATCCTCCAGTGCTTTTTAAATCAAGTGTGGGTTAAAGCCTGTCCTCCTGTGCTTGTTAGGAGGGGCACCTGTAATGTTACCAGTAGCTGAGCTGTCTGTACTCTGATCAGAACTGGATTCCCTTCCTGACTTCAGCTGCTTTCAGTAGATTAGATTTAGTAAAAACAGATATTTTGGCCTGAATCTCTGGTTGTAGACAGATTAACGCTTGTTGGGAAGCTTTCAGTGCATTTACAGTAGGCCAATGATCATTGCTATTTTCACCTAATCTATGTACTCTTCAGGGTTGTATGATCTGAATACAATTTAAGTCTGAGATTCTGAATGCTGAAACTGATGTGATCAGTTGATGCTTTGAATAGAGAAGACATCTCATTCTGTTGGAGTAGTTGGTACTACAGAAACGCCTTTTAAATAATCATCGCTGAGTGCAAACAGCTGCATCATGTCAAAGCCCACAAGTGTAACTATCAGTATGGTCTGAAACAAGGAACCTGCTGCCTGAATGTTTTGTATGGTGAGCTTTTGAAGAAGAGTATCAGAACTCTGACACTGGTGCACGCAGATCATTTTTGTCATTTATACACCCTGCTAATGTTTCAGACTTGCATGTTTATGCTCAGTCTCACATAAGTGTGACTGACTTTTTTCTTGTGTCTGTTTTTCCCTCCAGATCTTCAACAGCAACATGTTTATAAGGAGCAGGAGGTTTTTGCTGATGATCAGCTCTGTAACCAGGAGAGGAACTGCAGTTTGGATCAGAAGGACTCGGAGCCTCCTCAGATTAAAGAACAACAGGAGGAACTCTGCATTTTCCTGGACCCGGACAACTTAGAACTTCCACAGATTAAAGAGGAACGGAAGGAACTCTGCAGCAGTCAGGAGGGAGAGCAGCTTGTACAGAAGCAAGAGACTGATACCTTCATGGTGATTTCTACTTGTGAAGAAAGTGACCACAGTGAACCAGAACCAAACAGTGCCCAACACTTCTATCATATCTCTCCTTTAGCTGAGAGCCCAGACCAGGAAGGAAGCAAGCATTCACACTCAAGTTTAACTAGCAATGTGGTACTGAAGCCAAAGGAGACACATGGCAGAAACAGCAGTGACAGTAACAATGTTGAGAACTCTTCTATGTCACAGATTCACTGTGATACTGACACAGGGAAAAAGACTGTACTATGTGACGTCTGTGGAAAAGCCTTAAAAGATGAGTTCAGTTTAAATAGACATCTTAAAATCCACACAGGTGAAAAGCCATTTCCTTGTGAAATATGTGGGAAAAGTTTCACTCAAAGTCCTCATTTGAAAGTCCACATGAGAAGTCACACAGGTGAGAAGCCATTTATCTGTGAAACATGTGGGAAAAGTTTTAGTGTAAGTGAAAGTTTGTCACGGCACATGAGAATCCACACTGGTGAGAAGCCATATTCTTGTGAAACCTGTGGAAAAAGCTTCAGCACCAGCCATTCTTTGAAGGGCCACATGAGAATTCACACAGGTGAGAAGCTGTACCTTTGTAAAGCCTGTGGAAGAAGGTTTTATGGCCTTGAGGCATTCCAAAGGCATACACCAGTTCACAGCATTGAGAATCCGTATTCTTGCAATATGTGTGAGAAAAGTTATATGAAATACAGTAAATTGAAAGTCCACATGAAGGTCCACACAGGTGAGAGGCCGTATGCTTGTAAAGTATGTGAGAAAACGTTCATATATTACTGTAAATTGAAATCCCACATGAAGGTCCACTCAGGTGAGAGGCCGCATGTTTGTAAAATTTGTGGAAAAAATTTCATTCAAAGTGGTAATTTGAAAGTCCACATGAGAACCCACACAGGCGAAAAGCCGTATTCTTGTAACACTTGTGGGAAAAGCTTCAGTCGCACAGATTCCCTTTTGATCCACATGAGAATCCACACAGGTGAGAAGCCGTATGTTTGTAACAAATGTGGGAAAACCTTTGGTGACCCTTCAGCATGTAGAAGTCATGCAGCAGTTCACAAAGATGATACATTGTAACGTTTCTAACACCTGTGGAAACAGATGTGAAGTCTTATTCTTGTGCAATGTGGAAACATTTTCACTCAATGTAGTAATTTGAAAGTCCACATTAGATTCCACGCAGATAAGAGGCTGTAGTCCTGAAACATCTGGGAACTAAGCTCTAATCTAAGAATGAGTACAATTTAAAGGTTTATCTTTGACATTTAAAGATAGAGGTCTATAATCAGCTGGTCACTGGAAACACTCCCTGCTGGTGCTCCACTACCAGCATGGTGTAAGACTACTGGCTACTTCACAATACCAGACAGGTTCTATTTAGTGAGGTTTAGATCCAACAAGCCTGGCAGTAATCATATGTGGGTGTGGCTGGTGAAACTGAACCTAATTGCCAAATTAATTTGGTCATTTGGTAGATTGATTGCTTAGTGTGAAATTACTTGATCACATAAAACAATGTGGGGATGGAAAGCATTATTCCTTCAAAAAATGAAATCATCATTTGAAAACTGTATTTTGTGTTTTCTTGGGTTGTCTTTGTCTTATATTAACATTATTTTGATGATCTCAAACATTTACATGTGACAAATGTGCAAAAATAGAAGATTTCTGTGCCGTGCACTGTAACAACCAGTTACTCGATGGGTTTTACAGTCCAGCAACATCAAGAAGCAGAAATTCCTCCAAACTGTTTCTGTGTTAATATGTGAGAACAATGACTGAAACCTGAGGAGGACATTCAGAGACCCCCTCCATGTCTGACAGGAGCTCACAGAGAAGCAAAAGATGGAGGTGATGGTAAAGAATTCGATCATAAAGGAGTGTGTCTCCCTCTAGTGGATGTTGTGGAGTTTTCTGTTGTCTTTGCTCCAAAGGTTTTTGTACAGAGTTTTGCTGTTTCCTGTCACTGTGGGCTGCAGAGCACAGTAGTACACAGCAGAGTCTGTCACTGCAGCAGAGGAGATCTGCAGATGAAACTCCTTTGACTGTCTGTCATGTCTGACAGACAACTTTTCTGTTTTATCTGAATAATCTGCGATGAGAAGCTGTGGAGATAAACTGGACTTTTGTTGGTACCAGAAGAGGTTGCTGACAGAGCCTGAATAGTTGCAGGAGATAGTCATAGTGTCTCCTTCCAAAGCCATCAATACATCTTTAAATGGAGTCAGAATATCCTCAGAGGATCCTGAAAACAACAAACAGAGATTTCACTATGGCGTTAAAAAAGTGAATCTATTCGAACAGCATCCAAATGATTTTCATGCATGCCTCCTCCTTTTACATCTTACTCCAGATTTTGATGACTTACCAGTTTGAAAGGAGACGATCATCATCCAGATGAGAAGCAGTAACATTATTTTCTCTTGTACTGAATGAACAATAGAGAGAACACAGCAGCTCTTCAGCTCCAACATGAAGCCTTTCATATTCAGTTGTGTAGCTCCTCCTCTTGCTGTGCTCCCTTTCCATTCAGGCTGGTGGAAGCTTTAGAAATGACACTGATACTGCAGTTGCCATCACATTATTATGATTATTTAAATTTATAAAATGTGATCAGACATTAGATCCTATAGAAATTAAATAGGTGTGTGTATTATTAATTATTTAACAGCAAACCTTATAACGAGGGTTCTCACACGGTCATCCAGCATCATGACAGTAAGTTCGGTCACTTAACTCAAATTTCAAATTTAAATGTATTTAAATTATTTAAATGTATTTATTCTGTTTTCCGTATTAGCAGAATTCAGCAAATGGAAAAAAGAGTTGTCAGGCTGTGATGCAGTTTCTGCTAACAAGACAAAGACTTTGTGGTATTACTTGATTTTATACACCCGTGGCCATGAAAGTGATTGAACTCCTGAATTCAATTATTTGGAGGGGGACAATACTTTTGGCAATATAGTGTATTTATGCATCACATTAAATAGAATAGAATAGAATAGAATAGAATAGAATAGAATGCTTTTAGATTTTTTTTTTATTGTCATCATACACAAGGTATGACGAAAACAACAGAAACTGAGACAAAATGCTTTCTGGTAGAGAAATAACATTAATGTTATGGATTTACCTAATACATTTCAATATTAAAGTTGAACTGCTCCAATATTAAATGTGTGATACAAATTTAAAGAACATTGTGGCAACTTAAGAAAATGAAACCAGACTGAAGTTACCAACAAAGATTAACTAAAGGAACTGAATAATCTGTGTTCAAATAAACTACAATAAATACTATTATACAGTTGCATTACAATTCATCTCATTACAGCACTCACAAAGCAAAACTTCAAGTGTGTTACATCAAAGTCATCTGATCTGAACAAACATCTCCAGCTAACTGAAGTCTCTGTGGGTTGAACTTTTAAATGAAACTGTCTTATAGAAAGCTAAAGCTTTATCTGATATAAAACCAGTCAGATCTCTTACTTCCAGATGTTTCTGCACTGGAAACTGGTTTAATTTCTTTCTTTTTTTTTCTTTTTTCTTTTTTTATTTACAAAGAACCACCACAGAAATACAGACTGAAGATGAACTGGACTGCAACTAACTTATATACATATGAACTCAACATGAGAATTACTAAACTTTATTTAACAAAAAATTGAATTAATGTGTAAACTCATAATTATATGTAGCAAAAAATTCTAAATTGTGTGGCAGAAATGTGGCCTCACATAGGATCAGCAAATAATAAGATGTAGTATTATTATGTAGCCTAATGTAGCCTCACACAGCCGCACCACATAAATGTAGAAACTACACTTTATAATTAAAATTGCACTCATTTATCAGGGCACCACTTCGATATTCAATTTAGACCATCTAAGAGATCTTTATCAAGAATATCTCAGGTTGAATAATCACAAACTTATTAAATCTATTTGTATTAATCAGTGTCATAAGCAAAAGTTGTAAACTCTGATTTCATTGACCTCCATTTCCCAAACAGAGAAATACACGGTAGAACCAACGATAATTATACACATTTATTTACAAATACTACAGACAAACAGTAAACAACAATGAAGTAGCAAATAACAGACAGTGAATAAATGAATGAATAAATGCAGATAAACAAAGAGAGGGAGGCCGGTGCAGGATGTGGAGCTGTGAAGATCAAAGTGTCAAAGCTCATAGTTATAGAGAAAATGTTTGCGCTGTTGCATTATTAAAGTTAACTTAAGAGCCCAACTTTAATTAAAACATCGAAAAACAAAGCCCAAGATAAGTACAAAGAATTCAGTTTTAAACCATCATGAAAGAACCCTTGTTTAAGGTTAAGCCCAATTTAAACAATCGAACAAAAACTATTTTTTCAGCTAAACTTGCATTCCAGTGACTTTCTTTTATCCAGAAAGTTTTGGAAGCAAATTCAAATCAGTATCTGACCACCTTTGGTGGTCTTGAGCTTCACTGTCCAGGAGAGGTCAAAGGCCAAATACCTTTAGAAACTAATTTGAGTTGAATTCTTAAACATATAAATCCAATTGGTATATCTATGGTGACGAAAAATCTAAAATCTCACTAAACATGTGATTAGAATGAAACCAAACACAATATCTTGATCTCATATGGTTCCTGAGATGATAATAACAGTGTACACATGCACAAACTGTAGATTTTCAGGATATCTGAAAGTAAATTTCTAATACAAATAAGAACACAAGCATATACATTGACTAGGGTCTCTGGATTAACTGTGTATTGCCTTGGAATGTTCTGCACCTTAGTCCACTACACAGGTTCACTACATTAAATCAGGGAGCAACATCATCCCTATAGCATAAAGTGACAACCAACATGAAACTTAATTCTTAGGTCTTTCCTCACAAGTATGATGTCTCCAGTTGTCTTTCTTTTGTAAAGACTTCTGTAAAAGTCACCACGTATCCATTGGACAGTTTGACAGATCTTATTAGATCCATGTCTCACTGTCTAACATGCAATGAACCCAGAGAATCATTGTTGAAGCGGTCTAAATATTTTTTTTTACCATTTCAAGCCTTGTTTCCACCGTTGTTCCAGAACTACAGCTTCTCACCTACATGAGTTCTCATGTGGCCAGTCAGATGACTACTTTGACTGAAACCTTTCCCACATGTTTCACAAAAATAAGGCTTCTCACCTGTGTGTGTTCTCATGTGGACAGTCAGATTACTCCTTTGAATGTAACATTTCCCACATATGTCACAAGAATATGGCTTCTCACCTGTGTGAGTTCTCATGTGGGACGACAAACTATTGCGCTCAGTGAAACTGTTTCCACAGGTTTTACAAGAATACAGCTTCTGACCTGTGTGAGTTCTCATGTGGGACAAAAAACCATTGCGTTGAGTGAAACTTTTTCCACAGATTTTACAAGAATACGGCTTCTCACCTGTGTGAGTTCTCAAGTGGACAGTCAGAATACTACTTTTACTGAAGCTTTTGCCACATGTCTCACAAAAATAAGGCTTCTCACCTGTGTGAGTTCTCATGTGGACCGTCAGACTACTGCTTTTACTAAAACGTTTTCCACATGTTTTGCAAGAAAACAACTTCTCATCTGTGTGAGATCTCATGTGGACAGTCAGATTATTACTTCGACTGAAACTTTTGCCACATGTCTCACAAAAATAAGTCTTTTTACTTGTGTGTGGTTTCATGTGGACATTCAGATTATCACTATCACTTTCACAAGAGTACGGCTTCTGAATAATGTGATATGGGCTCTCAGCTACTGGTGAATTGTAAGAGAGGAGCTGTTCACTGTTTGGTTCTAGTTCACTATGGTCACTGTCTTCATCAGTTGAAGTCACTTGCCTCAGTATAATCTGCTCTCCCTGGTGACTAATGCAGAGTTCCTGCTGTTCATCTTTAATCTGTGGAGGCTCTGGGTCCTTCTGGTCCAGACTGGTGGAGAGTTCCTCCTGTTCCTCTTTAATCTGTGGAAGCTCTGGGTCCTTCTGTTCCAGACTGGTACAGAGTTCTTCCTGTTCCTCTTTAATCTGTGGAGGCTCTGGGTCCTTCTGGTCCAGACTGGTGTAGAGTTCCTCCTGTTCCTCTTTAATCTGTGGAGGCTCTGGGTCCTTCTGGTCCAGACTGGTGCAAAGTTCCTCCTGTTCCTCTTTAATCTGTGGAGGCTCTGGATCCTCCTTGTCCAGACTGGAATTCATCTCTTGGTTACAGAAATTCTGCTCACAAAGAACGTTTTCTTCATGGACATGTTGCTGTGGAAGGTCTGGAGGGAAAAATGACACAAGACAAAGGTTGCTAAATGTGAAGACAGGTGAAGCACATCTGAGCAAATACAATTAATCCTCACAACCATGGCCAAAGGTAGAGAGAACTCAAAAATGTCTTGTGTGTAATATGATACAGTTTTGACATGAGTTATAATTAAAATTGCTCCGCTTTATACCGTTTGTGAGCCATGCTGCATTGTTGTTATTGACCTGATATGTTTTATTTTGCTGTCAGTCTCTTTTGTCTTCTCTTCTCTGTGTAAACACAGTCTGCATGTCACCTGAAAGTTTGAATTTTTGTCATTTGACTGTCTGACGGTCTGAGTGAAGTCAACTTATTTTGGGTGATTTTTTGAATGAGACATGTAGGGAAAAGTCATTTTGATGAACCGTATGTCATGTGACTAGTTGGCGAACCGACAGAAAGTTGAAAATCCGTTGGTTATCTCTGTTTTTGTTTCTGATAATGGGAGTAATCTGAGAGATTAAAAAAAAAACAATAATAACATGTTGGATTATTTTGCTGGAAATGGACATGGTACTCATTATAATGCACATACCAAACACATAAGGGAAGAATAAAACCATAAACCAACACATACACAGACGTCACACTGGCTGCTGAATAGTACATCAATGTTGCTTCCATATTGGACCAGGCAACTTGCCATAATTCTCAGTAGATTAGACTGAAAAAAGATGCCTGAGTCATGTTCAGCTTGGGTCTGTAAACTGTTTCACATTCCAAACCAGATCACTAGTAATTATCTTTCTTACCTAGAGGTCAGACTGAACAATTGTTTTGGGTTGTATGTTGCTGTTATAACTTTATGTTGAGCACTATCTAGTTGGCCACCACAGTCCAACTATAAATAACTAGCGATAATGCTAGCTAGTTATGAAAGCTCAGACTTTAGTAAATCAAATAAACTACATTACTCTTAATCAAGGTTTTCACCTGCCTATGAATCATCTCCAAAAAGTAGTTGTGTCCTCAGGTTATCAGGATTTAATAGCAAGTCAATGTCACATTTTGATGAAAATGTTGTTGTCCTTTCTGAAGGTTAAAGTATTGATCAGTCTCTAGATTGTCCTGTAATTTACTGGTGATCCGCCCTGGGTGTCCTCCGCCTCTCACCCAATATTGTTTGAGATAGGCTCTTGGCCCTGCAACTATTTATTTATTTACTTATTCAGCTACTGTATTTTACTCTTAACTGTTTTAATACTACTACAGCTCATCTTATACTATACCACACTTATATTCCATCCTATTTATACAGTACAATAGTCTTGATATATCATGTAAATATGTCACACTGCTGTAATACCTGGGATCAATAAATGGAATTGTGTAATTTGTAGTTGTCTGTCTTGCAGTATAACTTTATCACTTCACTGCTATTAAGTTATAGAAAGCAGACTAACTGTCAGTGTCTCACTGTTTAATTGTATTTTGTTGTATTTTACTCAGAAATGGTCATTTATCATTGATAATTGTAATAACATGAACTCAAATACTTGATGGCTGAACATAAGTTACTGTCATAAGGAACTGTGAAACTCATGTTTTCTCTGCATGGATTTGGTCCATATTTCAATTTAATGTACATGAAATGTACAGAAAGTCTTTTACATTGTGGAAATGTACTGATATTTATGAGTACTTAATGGTCACATTACTACCAATAACTGAGCAGTTAGTACGTCCTCAGTCAGTCCTAGTCATATATTTCTCAGTGTGTCAGAATGAATGAGTTGGGTTTGACGTGGAGCTGGAGAAAAGCTAAAAATGATGGGACATTGACAGAAAAGGCAACTTCCACAAAGTAGAACACTTTCTGTACATTTCATGTGTAAAAATTACAATATATTATATATGGATGAATGAAAACATCCCAAATGCACCAAACCCTGAAATTTAAAGACGATCGTGGAGTCGGCTGAGAAACGTGAAAGTTCTCCTGCTTTTCATCCACATAAACTGCAGCTCCTCAGTTTACTTCTATCAGTTCATTCAGACCATCACAGTTCTACATACCTGTTCTGTGTAACGTCACTTGAACGGAGCTCATCGTTACTTCAACTGATGAAGCGTTCATCTGAGATACGACAGAACAACCGTCTGTAAAAACGTCAACACATCAATAAAGCTAACGTTAGCAACGGGTTGGCTTCACTTCCGCCGGATGTTTTGCTTCTGTAACTTCCGCCTTCAAATTAAAATGGTTGAAAGTAAAGTTTTGTTTTTTTTACCTGCTTCACATAATCCTCGATAGTCTAACTGAACGTTACAGTTTAATTTAAATGATAGCTCTCAGCTGAATGTGCTTTAGCTACAAAATTTAATTTCTGTCGAGTATAATTCTAACAATCATCATCATAAATGATTCAAAGTAATAAAAGTAAAATTAATTATTCATTAAAAATACAAAAACTTCAAAAGGGATGTTTTTTCTAAATGCAAATATTATTACTGCCCATCAGGGGCTTAACGTATACCGTAACATAAAATGGAAATATGTACAATATTGTTAACCAAAACAAGTAGTTGTGAACCAACTGTAACAAGCTCACAGTGTTTGTCTTCCTTGTTTTATTTCAAAAGTCCAAAATAATCCAAATGCTTACAAGACACTTGCAGATTTTTTGAGATTTAATTTCACACTAATCGTAGGAGCTTCAGTAGAAATGTTGTATGTTAATTTTTCTGTTTGTATTGTCTGTCTGTTCTCCATCTGCTATCCTGCTATCCCCCTCCGCCCTCATTTTTATACACTTAAAGCTAAAATCTCCCTTTCAGTGAAGCTCTGAACTGTGATGTGTAACTTCTATAACTGACATAACGGCACTGAAACACACTGACCAAATTCAGCAAGGAACATTCAATAATTTATTGATTACTGAAAATAAAATATCTACTGAAATATCTACAGTCAAAGGTGTTATTTGTACCAAATTATGACAACTATGGAAACATGGTTTAAATTACTATATCACTATTCAAATATAATGATGTTGTAACTTAAGTCTTTGACCTGTTGGATGTTTGTGGAACCTCCTTTATAATTGGACTTTTATGTGGATCTTTTGTTCTCATAACAGAAAACCTGCAGAAATATGTGCAAATAACCAAATAAAGATGAACATGTTGTAAAATAAGTTGTGACAGCAGTGAAAAAAAACTCCCGCCAGCTAAGAATGTTTATGACTGATATGGAGGTGAAATATGTGAACCTGGGATGTGGTTTACTGCTGTCTTCATGTCACAAACAGTTTGACATCTGTTCATCTGGAGGTTTTTGTACAGGCTGCAGGCAGAATTTCTCACTGTGGTGATCAAATTTCCAACAGGAGCAGTAGTAGGTGGCTGAATGTTCGAGTTTAACTTTCTCTGTCTTCAACTCACAGCTATTCTGTTTCTTCACAGCTGAGAAATCATCTTTCTGAGGATGATTGTAACGTGATTCCACCTGACCGTCCAATCTGTCAACATTTAGAATAGCTCTAAAGGCTTCTGTGCCAGGTTTCTGGTACCACAATCTATCATCACACGGGTCGGTTTGTCGACAGCTGAAGGAGGCTGTCTGTTCTTGGATAAACCTCTAAACGTATAACTTGTTTAAAAAAAAAAAAAAAAAGTACTATTTCGGTACAATAACCTTTGAAACTAATTACTTGGACAAGTGTGGTCCTGAAAGACATGCTATTGGCTGCTGCAGTCAGGATCATTGGTGTTACACTGCTACCCTCTAGTGTCTGCAACAACACATCACATCAATCACAGTGATTTCTATTTAATGCCAAGAATGCAACGTCTACTGCTACAAATACTGCAATACTCTTACTGTCAAGTCCTTCAAACTGCTGCCCTCTAGTGCCTGCAACAACACACTGGACCCACCCTTTTCTTACTTGTACTGCTATTACCAAACACTATTGCTACTGCTGCTTCTTCTGCTGCTAATGCAACTACTTCTGCTTGTTTAAAGCTTACCTGGTGTCCTCTGTATGACTGATCCTTGTTTCTTAAGTGGTGGATGGAACCATTGTTCTGGTGTCCGGCGCTCACTGGAATTTAAATGTCAATGGACCCAGACTGTAGTTCTTTTCAAAAAGAAAAATCTGGACCTTTTTGTCCTCTCTAACTTCACACCGATTTATAAGTTACTTTTTCTGCCCAGAATGTGGAGAAAAAAAGTACTTCTTATTCAGCTGGAGATCTTTAACCAGTTCATTTATGAAAAAATTCTGCCTGGTTTGTTGGGTGGGGTGAAAAGATTTCTTTTCATTGGTTTGCAGAAAATATGAAAATCTATCAGCCCATAAAATGAAAATGTACAGATTCAATCCTGCCCTTTCTGGACAGAAAAGTTTTAAAACTCACATAAATGTTTTTGTTGTCATTTTGAAAGAAGAACAAAGCTGTTTCCTATTATAACAGACAGGAAAATCTGTCAGTGGCAACAAAATACAAAAAACAAGTAAAGGAAGCCATTTTATTTTTGGGGTTAAAATGTGTCACACAAACGGTGACACCAAAGCCATGAACCAGACTGAAGTTACCAACAAAAATTAACCAAAGGATCATCTGTGTTTCT
>OMNN01087480.1:0-19977 GCA_900302755.1 Chromis chromis
CACATTAGCAACGAGTACCTGTTTCTTTGAAACTGAATACTGCTCAAACTAAGACATAGCAATTCCCAGGCAAATTCTGGGGATAGTATCATATTTTTTCCATGATTTCAAGGGGGGGTAATGAAATTGTCAGAAAGTGTAAGTCATAGTCAATCTAAAAATATGTGTATCATGTTTGTGTGTTAGGGTTTGACTGAATGGAAACTCAGAGGAGGAGGATTTTTTTAGCAAATTGGGCACAAGGGGTTTTAGTCTATACCTTAATTACATCCCTCAGCTATGAGCTGTGCCAGACGCATTGTTTTTAGAACATCAGTATGCACCATGTTTTTTCCTCACATCACTCCCTCCTGAACTCTCCTGCAACTGCCCCGCATCCCCCCGGGGGATGTTTGAAAACCCCTGAGTTGGCATAATGACAGATGAAGTTAGCAGACCCAAAGCTTACTTAAAATGTGTTGGTTAATGCCAAACTTCAGTTGTTCAGCTAATATGAGAAATGAAATCCCATCTCTACCTGTGCTGTACCTGACGGATACAACACAGTGTTTCTTATACAGTGAGGATCTGTTCTGTACTGACCAAGATTAACTAAATACCCCCTCATGTTTTTGTAAGACTTGCACTACTGCCTTTATATGTATTACATTCTATCCACATTAATGGAACAGTAATCTTCCATCCTCTCAAAAACATGTTCTAAAACATCCTCCTTGCAGTCTTGAAAGGTCGTTACAAGAAGCAAAATAGTTTTCTCATAGACTTCGAGTAGCAGCTGTGGTCAGCTTGTCTTCAAACTTTTACAATGGATTCCCATGTTGACCCATTTTCACTGTGGGAGAAAGTATCCCAGAGTCCATAGAAGATTCTCAGACTGCAAATCCAACATTTCCTACAGGATAATCCTCTTCTCTTCTGTCTAACCATATGCCTGTATGGTTGTGTTAGTTGTGCCTTAACTGACCAAAGTAAACTATGATACTGGAGTGGTGTTCTGAATTCCCGTGGCCATTTTCATACTTTCTCCTTACCGTGAAAATGGGTCAGTACTAGAGTCTTGTTTTAGTGGCTGAAGTCAAGCAGACCACAGCTGCTGTTCTCCATGAACCCTATAATTACATTTCTATGAAAAGGTAGAGTATTGATTTGAATTATATGGTGTTTATGTGGGCCTTATGTATTTACTTTTAGTGTTTATTACTCTTCTTAATTATACCGACATGGCAAATAAAAATCCTACATACCAAGCCCAAAACGGGTAAATCTACATTTTAACTCACTTATATTTCTGTATTATACTACTATAATATAATATGTACACTGCTCAGAAAGCTAAAGCAAAGATTTTGACAATTTAAGTAGTTGATTTTTGGTTATTCTCAGCAGTATTGGAGAATTTGTGTGTTCTCCATCTTCTTTTGTAGGCTTTTTTTCTTTTCTTTCTGGCACATTTACACTCCTGGTTATTTTTTGCTAAGCGAGTGACGTCCTGGCTCTGACCTTTAGTTTGCACAGAACAACTTAGCTGAGCGTAGTGTGTGTGTTTTTCAAGCTGCCAACTTGAATCACTCCAGTGAGGATAGACTGACAGAAGGATGGGTATAGCAAGCCTAAGGGGGGAGAAATAGCATCATCCCAGCAGAATGATGAACTCACTGTTCGTGTGCGTGGTGCGCGCGTGTGTGTGTGTGCAAGCATGCACAGTAGGTAGGTGTGTCTAGCTCGCTGTGCACGTGTACAGTAGGTAGGAGCTTGCATGCATGGTGCCAGCATTGTGCAATTGAATTAACACATGATGACAACATTTGACACACACACACGCACACACACTTGTCTGCAGAATCTAATTTAGAAATACAGAGTAAGTGAGGGTGTCTGGGGGAAACATATCCAGTGGTGAAAGAGTACGCTCACTTTTATTGGATAACTCTCACAGTCTGGACCAATGAAACTTTTTTTATTTTTTTATTATAACTGAAATATTGATACCACCATAGTATCTGGCAGTATATTTTCTCTGACTGTTCATGTATTTGTCTTCAGGATGATTCAGTACGGTGAGAAAAGGCAAAAACAGACTGATAAAAAGGGAGGAGAAAATGGATGAGGGAAGCAATATCAAGGCACAGGCTTGCATTATTCCGCGGTTTTACGACAAATACTTAATGAAAATCCCCGCAAGGGTGATAGAAGCCTGTATTTAATTAAGCCTTTATAAAATATTAACCAGGGAGGCCAGGGCGATTTCCCCTCTCCCCTGGTCTGTTCAGTAGATTGAACCACAGTTACACTACATAGACAGCTCTGAATTATAATTTCAGATAGTAGGTGAGCAGTAGAGAGAGTGAGAGAGCAGGTCTTAGTGCTCACTAAAGAGCCAAAGGGGAGGTTGGGATGAGGGACCGATGCTGCTCCTACCTCTGGAATGTCTTCTAATCACATTAGGGGGAACTATAGCTCTGATTTATAAGGGCTCTTTTAAGTTCACTTTTCAGCCCCAGCACCTCTATGTCTCTACCTTTAACAATCTTTGAAATGACTTTGATCTCCTAATTTGGGCGTCACATCCTGTGAAGGGCACAATGTGCAGAAAAGGTGTAAATCATCACTAGAACTGTGGTGTCTTTTTTTTCTTCTTCACCACAACGATGATGGCTGATCTGTAGGGAGCTGTTGGAGAAGCTGCATTTGCTATTGGGGAATAAGATAAGGGAATGGATGGAAGTAATACACTAATTTCTTTTGGTCACGCTTGATGGACGAATGTCATTTTTTTTGAGAATCATCAATTACACAAACCATCAGTATTCACAGGAGTAGAAACCAAATAGAAAATCACCTGCAAAATGTGCAGCATACATGATAATCTCAGCTCAGAGGTTCACTTCAGATTTTTTCTTTTTCTTTTTCTAAACTTTCAACAACCTTTAGTAGTCTGAGGTGTCATTACGTGACCTGCGTGTGGAATGTCAACCATGTGATAATAATACAGTAAGTGGCCAAACAAGGGCTTTAATCCTTGTCTTTGGTGCAAGGACAGTTTTGGCGTTGAACTTGATTGGCCTTGGTCTCTCTTTACTTTGGCTCCTAGTCGAGGACTTTGACCCCTTCCCAGTCGAAGCTGAGGGCAGTATTCATCTGGGTTCACAGTCTTTGTCAAAAATGTTCATAAAAAGTGTACAAAGTTTTGTATTAGCCAGCCTTCAAACTAAATATTGTATTATTATATACACCGATCAGGCATAACATTCTGACCACCTGCCTAATATTGTGTTGGTCCCCCTTATGTGGTCAAAAATTATTTGAACCATTAGCCATGGACAAGAGGACCTCTCAGGGTGTCTTATGGGGTCTGGCACCAGGACGTTGGCAGGGGATCCTTTGGGTACTCTGGCTTGTGCAGTGGGGCCTCTGTCAATCAAACTTGTTCCACTGCATCCTGGAGATGATAAGAATGGGGTCTAGGGAGTTTGGAGGTCAAATCAACATCTTGGGTGATTGTCATGTTCCTCAGGATGTTCCTGATTATTTTTGTCATGTGGTGGGGTGCATTTTCCTGTGGTAGGCCAGTGACATTTGGGATTGCCATTTGCATCAGGTAGTGTGCTTGTTCTGGGACAATGTTTTTTTGGGTGTCTAAGTCTCATCAACACGGATGCCAAAATCGAAGGTTTTCCAGCAGAACACCACATAGTAGCAATATGATCAATGTTCACTTCACCTGTCAGTGGTCATGATGTTGTGGCTGATTGGTGTATATGTATAAATGATGTGACACTTAAAAAGCAATGTCTGACACAAGGAAAACATTTAAGTAGCACAGCTGATTATATTCAATTAAGTAAATTATGATTTTTACCTTAGAACCTTAAGCTCAGTGCACAGTTAGGGAGGCATCATGGTTTTGTTTACATGTTAAAAAAGAAATTGCAGTCATTTTGGTGCTTTAAGTAACTGGTGACTTTTTCAGTATTTAACCATCATCGTTGGTAATGGAAATTTTTACAACCTTTACCTGTAAGCACTTAAATGTAGCCACAAAAAGTTAAATTATGTTTTTGTTACTATGAGCAGATGTTGTAGGGAGACTGTGTTGCCATGGTGTTACAATGAAAACACATCAGCGGTGTCTCGTTGTATGAACTCACTGTCCTTCCATTTACTCTGCATCCATTTACAGATCCATACAGACTCTGACGAAGGTGAGGGCAACATCAAATACACTATCTCTGGAGAAGGAGCGGGTTCCATCTTCATCATCGATGAGCTTACAGGAGACATACACGCCACAGAGAGACTGGACCGAGAAGAGAAGGCTTTTTACACTCTTAGGGCTCAGGCCAGGGACCGGCTCTCCAACGACCCCCTCGAACCGGAGTCGGAGTTTGTCATCAAGGTCCAGGACATCAACGACAGCGAGCCCAAGTTCTTGGAAGGTCCCTACATCGGCAGTGTGGCAGAGCTGTCACCAATAGGTAAGAGCAGAAACATGTTATAAAGTCAGAGGGGGATCATCTGGGTCTCTGTTGGAGGCTTTGAACTCAAGATGCCCCAAAGGTGCCTATACTGTACGGAATTACAAGTTATATTACAACTATTTCCATGATGCATAAGTAAGGTCTATAACATAATGCTTGTCCAGGGCTCAAGGGAAGCTAGAAAGTGCCAAGAAGAGCAAAATGCTAAAATATTCCCCCACAGTAGAGATGGACACATGAAAACGCAGACATATTTCATCGAGGTGTTAGATGAAAATAGATTTGGAGTCGTGAATTCACTGTGGATCGTATAGTGATGTGAAGCTATAATCTGTTAGTAGGAACGAGATGGAAAATTAAGAAGACGGTGCAGGCATTTAAAGACAGCAGAGGCAAACAAATTGCATTATTCCCAGATGAGCATTGTGGCTGTGTTCTGACACACAGTTCTGGGGCAATTGATGAAGGAGGAATGAGAGGAAAGACTAGAGGTGCTTCAGAGGACTAGATAATAGCGAGGGCACACCGCATTTCCAGCAAGGCTTTTGACAATGACACCAGAATGCTTTTAATCTTGACAAACATGTTTTTATTGTGAGCAACAGTATTAGCGGCACCCCATGGCTGCTTAAAATTCCCTGCGAAATGGAAAAGACAGGTGAATGAGGGTGTCAGGGGCTTCATTAGCATGGTATTAATGTCAAAGACACAGCTGATGTTTAATAAACAAAATTCTGTTTGGCTGCCAAGTGATATCACAATACCATGTGTGGCTCAGGATGTTGTGTGCGATGCCAGTGTGTGCGTGTGTGTTCGTGCATATGCAGCAGAGGTGGGGGGGGTTTGCTCCTTGTTTGAGTGACTCCAGGAGTGGTGCAAAATGGAATGGCTCGTCCCTGTTCAAGCCTGATTGGAATTAATTCCTGCTTCCTCAGCATGATCCAAACCATGGGCATTTTCTGCCTACAGTGCTCTCTAAAACTGAATGGGGTTTGTGCGTGAGTGAGGAAAAGGGAGAGCAAGCGAAAGGTGGCGACAGGAGGAGGGAGATAAAGAGTTTTTAGAAAACGATGCAAAACCTTGGGAGGCGAGAGAGGTATTATCTCCTGAAGAAAGAGAGAGAGAGGGAGTCATCGAAGCCATGCTTAGTTAATGTTAGTTAATGTAATCTTAATGATCGTGACCCCTTCACTTCGCCCGCTACCCCTTGTTCGACCCTGTCGCGCCTCAGTCAAATTACACACTAAATGAGTGTGGAGTTCATGTTTTAAACATCGTTGTGGAGCGCTGCCCCTAATGAGGTAACATCTACTGCTTAGTCAAGCGTTCTCCGGCCCCTGTTTCTTTTCTTTCCGCCGTTCTCCTGTTGAACATCAGCTAACACCAGCAGTATTTTTCTGGCATGTCAGTGATAAGGTCACAGGCACAATGACAATAACTGAAAGGAGTGAAAAGCAAAAAAAACAAACACAAGGTGCCAGATGGAACAGCTTGATGCCACATGTCATTCACCAGGCTGCAAAATCCTTTCCTTTTGAAGATAGCTTGATAGGTGGAACATATCCTAATTTAATTTACTGTCAAACTATAAGCCTGGCCATATTGCATGATTTTTGTTGTAAGCTAATTAGCCCTAACAAGTATTTCCTCTGCAACCCAAGCTTGAGGTGGCGTTTTTGTCTTTGCTGTAGATCTCTACTGTTGTAGTGAACCATTTCCCAACAATGGCTGACATATTCCTTAATTGCGATGAACATGGCAGCGTTGTTTATTTTGGATTAACTCCTCATCCTGCTACTGTGAATATTCACTAAAGCACCAAATGTCTAATAAACTGGAGCTAAAAATAACCCCCCAACAAAATGTATGTTTGAGTCATGTTTGTGGCTGCTCCAGGAAAGTACTTTCCTAAACGTTAAGCTATAATTTTGTGACCTCATTTGAAAAATCATCATTAGGAATTAATGATGGTGGGGGTTGAGTGCTGTAGACAGAGTAGGTTAGAAATAATGAAAAGATTTAAAGAATGCTGGGTTTAGTCTTCACATTTTATTTATTAAGAAAAAAAATGCAAATAACAGCCTTATCTTAAAAAATAATGTTTTTTTTTTTCCAAAGATGTTATAATTAATTTGTTCATTTGTCAATGTTTCCCTTGAGCTGCCTCAACACCATATATAATTTGTTTTAATTTACTCCAGCTGTGAGCTTCTCTGTGTCTTTTGTGCATTGCCAGATAACTTTTTAACTTGATGACTTATGGAGATTTTAAAAGCATGCTGACATCGGCTGTATACTTGATTTTGTCGTTTTCTCGCGTGTCGCCAGTATATGCTCAAAACCGGGTTAGAATCAGCACTTTTTATGTCATTTGGACCCAGCCGCTGCAATGTGAGGCAGGGTTGCGTTTTATGCCATGATGGAAGCAGGTTGCAAGCATTAGCCACACCAGTAATATGCTCACTGTGCTGTTTTATGGCCAACCGTAGAGCCAAATCGCCTCAGAACACGTGAGGCCATAATAGTAAGAAAGCAATCAGTAGTCAGCTGCCTCAGGCATATTCATCTTTACTTATCACTCCTGTCATGTCTCCCAGTGCCCGTCTTTGTCGTAGCCTTACAGCCTCCGTTCCTGCCTCTCCCTTTTTTTGCAGAGGCTTCCGGTCTCCCTGTCTGTCTCTCTGTCAGCCTGCTCAGCATTTTTATTTACCCAAAAAGAACTATTTATTTCCCCCCACATAGTCTGTTTGTTTTTTGGGGGTCGGTTAAGGAGAAGATAGGGCAAATAATAGAAGTGGCAAAGTTGATGATGAAGTGCGAGGGCCCGAGCTCTGTGTTGTCCTGTGAAAAATGTGTGGCTAATGAAATTGCAGTCCTAAATCAAATTTGTAGTGCATGGGTGATTGAATGTTGCTTTGAGAACCATGCATGTCTTTATGTCGGGACAGAAGAGGGAGTATGGAGTCGCTCTGTAGGAGGTTGCTGCGTCCTCTGACTTGTGATGATAAAGACTGTGAAGGATGGATTTAATACAGTGTCTAGCTAGAGGACATCCTAACACAACCAAAAAGAAACATGGAGCTGACCAGAAGACGTAGCTCAGTTCTTACTTTCATTCATTATAGGCCAAATGTGCATTCATTTTTTACTTTATAGCTCCAAAGATTTCAAAGTTGTAACATGTAGTATAGCTGAGAAACACTGTGGCTTGTAGGTAAAGAGCTTCAATGATAAATGACAGTTTGCTCACTGTTCATCAACAACAGGAAGGTATATTTATAGCTAGTATTTTTGATCAAATTAAACAATATTTTGAAAAATAACCATATTCAGTTCAGTGAATTCATCTTTTTGATTCATCTGAACAGTTTTAAGCTTAGTGTGTAACTTTGATTGTTTTCATCTACTAGTGTACTTCTTTACCACATTGCAAAGTGGTAAGCACACTAAATTAGAGAACAGTGGGTCAGGCAAGGATTTTGGTTCAAACTTGAGCAAAGTCAACTGGGGACTTCGTTTGCATGTTCTCCCAGTAGCCTTTGCGCATTCGACTGGCCACCTGCCCTGCTGTTCCCATACCTCACTCCCAGTGCACACACCATCAGCAGGTTGAGAGAATGGATGGCTATGGCTCGGAGAAACACATTTGTCTTTGTAAAGAGATGCATATATTTTACTCACATGGTGGTGTTTTGGAGCGGTGAATCCTCCATCTGCCTTTTGTTTACCGTCCTCCCTTTGGTGGTGCTAAGCACTAACAACAGGGAATTCATTGTCTTTTCTGCTGCATCTCTATGTGACAGATGCACAAGGATCAGTAGTATTGAACAGTTTCTTTTAAAACTTAGCTCAAACAGTGGTAATTGCTCACCACTATTAGCCTGTGACTGTAATTGCAGGGGGCTGAATTGCTCATGCCCTTCTCTAAACATTGAACCCCATTCAGAAGGAATCTTGCTCAGTTTCACGCATTTCTTCACTTTCAGAGTAAAGCAGCCTTTTATTACCCAGCAATGTGTACATAAAAAAAAGCAAATATATGTTTTTCTTCTTGCTTGCTTGAGAAGTGGATTGAATATTTGAAGTGTTCAAACAGCAAGTTTTGGTATGGCTGCATGCTCCTCAGCTGTATCTTACTTTTGTTTCACACTATTCAATAGCTGAGCTGCACTCATTTATATGTGTGCATAGCTTATATGCAGAAAATAAAAGCAAAACAGCTTTCTCTGATGTGAGCAGTTTTAGTTGCCTTGTTTTCATTTATTCCATGATTTGGTTTGCTATTAAGGCCTAAAGGAGATAAAGATGCACGGTATTCTGAAATCAAAAACTGTCCATTACAGGCCTATTTGATTAATGGATGCTCACTTACAACCCAACAGGTCATCTTTCTCTTTATGGCTCACCCTCCTCTGCATTTTCTGAATAAAAAATGGACCCATCATTAATGTAAATCACCTTCAATGTTAAAAGCTAATGTTGCCCCATGTCCATTTGCAAGGTAATGCTAAAGGTACACGTCTGTCCATTTAAAACACCCATCCTTCCATTATAAATTACATCTAATTCATCTTTGGCAAAAAGCCCCGTGTCAGCCTGAAGGTTCCAACAACATTCACTGAGTGTACTTAGTGTTGCATAATGGGTTAAGGCACAGAACCAAAAAGTAGATATGATCATCTTTAATATTGTGAGGTTTTGTATTTTGTTTTGTTGTGTTTTGCTTTATTAACATGAAAACTAACTTACAAAAGAATTCGTAGACAGTTACAGTGATTCGATATGTAATATTGGTCATATGAGCCCAATATCACTGTCATGTTTGTGCATTAAATTTTAAGCTAGAGCTGGCAGCTGAGTAGGTCAGCTCATCATGATGATTGGAAACAGTGGGAAACAGCTAACTTGGCTCTGTGCAGTGATTAACTTTTTTTTTTAAACTGCCAACCTGCACCTCTAGACTTTACTGAATAGCACATGGCTATCTCATTTGTTTAATACATACAAAAACCTCTATGTTAAAAATGATGTGGTGTTGAACTGCCCGTGCTGGAGCTGTTTAATAGCTGTGTCAGCAATTTCCTGGGCTTTGTCTGAAATTACCCCTTCACTCATACATTTCTCCTCATACAATGGTATATAATAGTGAGCAGTAAATACAGATTTCAGACACTAATAACTGTCATTTTGTAGTGCTTATGTGTATTTCCCCAAACTGTCAAACACCTTTACAAATGGAGCCAAAGTGTAGAGGGTATGAATTCCATCGCATGTGGCGACAGGAAAACTGCAATATGTTTAGTTTTGCATGTGTTAGTGTGTGTGAAAAGATGGTGTTACTTACATGATATTACATATGGGTATGAACAAGGTGGTATATTAGTCATTTATTGCAGTATATGTGAAGAACAGGCCATATGATATGAAATATGACCTTATGGTTTTGTTGAAAGAGCAATGCTTTATTTGTTTAAGGGCTAATTTTGCTTTGGATGCTAGTTTATACAAATAAGTTCTATGTCTTTGTTATCATTGTCAGTAAAACGGAGTATTCATAAGCAGATGCAAGGCAGGGTGTTTGCCGTCCTTTAAGAAGCATGATTGTGGCTGCATTCCATTTTTGGGCAATCTGTGTCGACTTCCGTTGAAATTTAAAAGTTAGTCTGATAAAAAGCAAAGTTACAATAGTCAAGAAATGTTTTTTGATGTTAAGGGGAAGAAATCACATCCTGGTGTTGAGAATTCATGTTGCAGGTTTCTTATTTTGGGTATGTTGACTTGATACAATACATGTGCAGTTTTGTGCAATATAAGTCAGTCTAGAACTTTTGAAAACCATCATGGCTTATTTTCTAGGAGACTTTGTTGATTTTCCCTTTTTTGTTGTTTTGTTGTTTTGTTTTTATTATAATTTAATTTAATTGGCCATGTATTTTCAAATTTGTTACAGTTTAAGAGTTTAAAATCGGATTATTTCACATCTGTGAGGAATTTAGTTTTCTCATTTATATGACTTAGTTCAAGTTTATTTTGTTTGCTCATAGTTAATTCTGAATTGTCTCTGTTGCATCACCTCCACTGATGGCGATTAGATTCCCAGCCCCTCTGCATGTTGAAGTGTCCTTGGGCAAGACACTGAACCCGAAGTTGCTATCAGTGGCAGGCAGGCACCTTGCATGGAAACTCTGTCGCCATTGGTGTGTGAATGTGTGTATGAATGGGTGAATGCAAAACACATTGTAAAGCGCTTTGACTACTACTAAGGTAGAAAGGCGCTATATAAGTGCAGACCATTTACCATTTACTGTGTGTATACTGGTGTATATAAGTAGGGTAAACGTGACTAAGCAGAGATAGGAAAATATTTCTCTCCAATAGCACTAATAGATGCAATAGTAAGAATTTGGACTGTGATTTTTGCTTTCTATACAAGCTTTGAGATGGTGCTCATTTGTAAATACCCGGTGGCTTACAAAGGATGGCATGCTGGCCTAATGTTTACATTTTGGAAAACCTCATCATTAACTTTTGAATTGGCTCCATCTCTCTTCCCCTTGAATTCTCCAGCCATTGTAATTGTTGAAATATTTATGTAGCTTTGAGCTTGGCATTACAATGTTTAAATCCGGAGGCTAAAGTAATGTTAAACTGGTACGCTGCCAATCTTTGACAATGCTACATAGTCGTATAGTTATGTACCTGCTACAGTTGTCCAGTGGATAGATGGAGCTTTTAGATTTAGCACATATACTGCAGAGACATTATTGGCAGTGGCACACCAAGCTAATGCTTATGCTCCACACGCCCAGCTGATATTAAAGTAATAAAGACAGGCTTTTTCCAATTTGAAATCAGTATTACACCGTGTTACAACATGCATACTAAGATATCTGTCACTCTGTTATTTTTTTTTTCTGTTTTTGTGTGAGCGGACTGACAAACTGGCACAGTTTGTTGGGTATGAAACCATTTAGTCACTGAGCCAGCAATCTTTCCCTTCCACTCAAAGGTCGGGTGGAAATGTGGCTAGGAGGGGCAGCTCTTAGTGGTGAAATCACAACAGGGTGAAAAGTTTCCACGGAGCTAATCCTGTGATTGATGTGGTTCCATTAGAGAGGACCTCAGGACCTCTGAGTGGCAGAGATGTGGCACGACATGACGTCTGTGCCGCAGCCTCTAACCTCAGGTAACACTGACTGACAGTGTCCAAAGAACAACAGGCAGGCAAATGGCAGTCTGATAACAGACATTAAGCTGAGCACTATCCTCAGCTTTTATCTTCTAATGACACAAACTGATGTAGTGTAGCGTTATGAAATGCAAAGAACTGCAGGAGTTTAAAGCAGCATAACAGCTACCTTAAACTGACATTTATCCTATTCTCTATCAAAAACACAATCTATAAAGCCAGGAAACTGACAAACCATGAAGACCATTAAACAACAGAGACAAGCTTTAGGACAATTCCTTGCACTTGTATTTCATTGTGTGAATCGTCCTTCGATTTCTCCATGCTTTAAGACATATTATCTCTGTAAAAGCCACAGCACTCATAATAATTATCATTTCTTTCTGTTATTGGACCAGATATTTGTTTGAAAAGTGCCTTTTTTAATTACAAGTATCAACCACAATGGAGTCTGAGGATATCATGACTAGTGCCCACTTCCTAACAGTATGGTGTGTGGCATCTATGTGGTCAGATTTGTTACTGAAAAAGACATCCAGTAGACAGGTGCTTCACAAAATGCCTGAAGTGAGGCATGACAAGAGTGAAAGCCCAGAGAGCATCACAGAAGAGAAGCATTCTAAGGTTGTACTTTTTAAGTGTCTGCTTGAAGGTCACCGCCCTGCTTATCACTGTGTATAGAAATATTACACTGATGCTCGACTTGCACACAAACTGTACTCTACAAATGGCATTTGAAGGATATTTGTGGTGGCTGACATAGAGAATAGTAGCAGACAGAAAGAAAGACAACCTGTTAAAAAGAGATTGTAGCTTGAAGCAGAGGAACAGGTGCCTTTTGTATGCATAAAGTTATGATGCAAGAAAATAAACCAGGTAAGTGTACCTTTGTGGACGAAACAAGCAACAAGTGTCTTTCTTCTTTAGCTTTTTTTTTTTTCACTTCTAGCTCTATTGACCTTTATTCCATTCTCTCTGTCACACACTCGCATAGTGAGCCTGAGAGACAAAGTCCCTTACTCCTTTTGTACATAATACAAATACAAAAAAGCAGGATCACAGGAGAGAGCAATACGACAAGGAAGCAGCAAGGTACAATCAATATTCTCTGCCAAACACCTTTATGTATATGACCAGTAACATCTACCATCATACGCTCAAGCACAGTACTTGACATAATTGATTTCGGCTGATCTCTGTGTGTGGTCATGTGTATGAATAAGTGCGTATGTGGGGGAGGGAGAAAGTCAAAGAGTGAGAATGTGTGATTCAGTATGTGAAGAGGCATGGAGGATGTGTATGACAACAGCCGCACGATAGATTTGCAGTTGTGAAATTGATTAAAGCTCTAAGATTTTTATTAGAGATGCAATCAAGAAGCATGGACACTGCCTTTAGTTTCCCGTATGCTAAATGTTTCGATATTGTGCAAGAAATAGACCATCTAAAACAATATTGACACACGGCCTGTGGATACAAAATGCATTCAATTCTCATTACTCATCTATAAATGCATTTTTAAATACTTTTAAACATGTATTAAGTATACAGTGGTTTCTGCACAGAAGGGTTTCTGTGCCTTAACTACTTTTCAAGATCAAGAGTTGCCGGCTTTTTATTTATTTTTCCAAAGACAAAGGCTTGAAAATAATGAGAGGTTATGTTTTAAAGTTGACATGCCACACTGGCTCACAGTAATGTCGACAAAACAAATAATGATCAGATCTATTAAAAGACACAAGTTCAAGGGCTAACAAAGATTAGATTTACAATCTCTGTCATGAGAGATGAAAAATATCCCTCAATCCTTGTTGAGATCTCGAAGAGGATCAATGTAAGCAGGCCATTGGCTTTTATGACATGGCAGATTTTTCTTCCCTTTATACTTCATTCTCTCTCACCCTTCTCCCTCACTCTCTCCCCACCTCTCTCCTGGGGCATTTATGTGGATGAGAGAGGAATGAATCACAGTAGAAGTAGTGAAGAAATAACTTTTCATGTGAAAACACCTCAGCTTTTATGGCTTTACTAAATGATCCATAATGCGGGCAGGGAGCACTCAGTCCTGCAGATTAAGGCGGGTCGGAGCGGGAAGGAAGCTCAGTGCTGCAGCCGTTAGACCCCTCCATGGAAGCTCGCACCAGTACGGCACCAGCTGAGATAGGCACAAATCTCTTTTACGAGGCTGCCTCTTAAATAGCTGTCAGTCTAGTGTCTCACACGTGGCGCACTCCTCCAGCTCCCCTCACAGTAATTGAACCATCTCTCCCAGAGTGCTGAAATGGTGTGGGAAGCCATTCCGACAGCCTGTGTTGATACCATTAAACCAAACTCATGCATAAATCTAACTATATAGCCATCGTCACCCAGTCTCGACCGAATCCTCCACGCCCTAGAAACAACCCTCCTCCTTACTCCATTTCACCAGATATGGTCCCAGAGTTAGTTTTCATCCGAATATTATTTACATTATCCTTCAAGGGATATTGTTCACTGCTTAAATAACATTTGCAACACAGGCCGTATTATTATGTTATTGTTTTGGAACAACTGTTGCTTCCTTCATGTCTTTTGCACCAAGATGATGTTATAGCAATCTCGGAAACAGTGTTCCAGGAAAAAACGGAAAGTAACTACTGGTTACAATAATTATTTTAAATATTTATTTACTCAATTAGCTGTTAATCCCACCTGCCCTGTGGGGTTTTATGTACCTAAGGAGATAACAATAGAATTATAGGAATATTAACTATTAATTAAAGGTGGAAAATAAATGGCTGCCATTCAACCCTAATTACTTACCCCGTCTGCAAGAGAATTAAATGAACAACAAAGCCGCAGATGACTGACAAATTAAAGGAAAAGCCTGAATAAATGAGTGGAGAAACAAAATGAATGCAGATGCTTCCACACAGGTGCACTGCACAGTATAATTAAGCAATAATCATCCAATCATGCTCTGTGGCATGTATAAATATGCTAAACAGGCATAGTTAATTCACATTTTGCATCAGAATGCAAGAGGAAAAGATCTAAGAGACTTTATTGTTGGGGCATGGATGGCAGGAGCTTCAGTCACAAAAGGTGTTCAAATGGCAAGTGTTTCAGTAGGAACAGTGACTGAAAGGATAATTGGATTTAGATCTATGGGAAAGACATCAGTAAATAGGGTTGAAATTTGTGGTCAGCAATGCATATTTTTAGATGATGCTGCTCCTGCATTTGTGCAATATGTAAGGAAAAACAAGAGCTCCACTTCCTCACGTGACTCAGAATGTCAATGCCGGACACGACCAGACTGTCAGCAAGAACAGGTCGTCAATGATAGACTGGAATATTTAAGTAGGGTTGCAATGAATAATCCCCATTACAAGGATGAATGCACATTTGAATGTTCAATGGTGCAAAAAAACCATAGGCACTGGGCTACGATTTAGTCAGATGAGGCATCCTTCATCGTATTCTTGATAAACGGGTGAGTGCATGTGTGGCGTACACCTAGAGAGTAAAGAGCCTAAATGCTTGACCCCTACGGTAAGGGGATCCGGTGGCTCCGTTATGCTATGGAAGGCAATTTGCTTGCATGGTTTGCGTCCACTTGACCCCTTGGAGGAATGGGTCAGTGCAAATCAATACAAAGTTCTTCTGAGTCATCACCTTAATCCTATGATGAACCATTACTATCCTGATGGGAGTGGTCTCTTCCAGAATGCCAATGCCCCCATCCATAGGGCATGAGGGGTCACTGCATGGTTTGATGAGTATTGAAATGATGTGAATCAGATCTCAACCCAACTGAACCCCTTGGGAGATTTTACACTAACATGTTTGACAGCGATTTCTAACACCATCATCAAAACACCAAATGAGGGAATAGTTTTTCCATACCTCCAGTAGAGTTCAAAAGACTTGTAGAATAAATGTCAAGGTGCACTGAAGCTGTGCTGGTGGTACAAGGTGGTTTAACACCTTAGTAATACACTTTATATTGGATTTTTCGTTAATTTGTCACCCATATGCATATATTCATTATAGTTTCGCAACAAGGAGATGTTGTAATCCTGTCTATTCCTCCATAGTATGGCAAGTAACTTTGGAGAAAAACAGCTAAACACTGCTGCTCTCAGGAATGCTCTAATGAACACTAACAGACAAAATGATATTTGATTCACATCTTCTAATTGTTAAGCTGAAAATGTTTGGGTTCAATTTGATAATACGCAGACACTTTTTAAAAAAAATATCGAGATCTACAGTGTACATATCTGCAGGTTAAATTAGTTTCACCCTAAGCAGAGGGACTAATTTCACTTCATTATTTTTTCCACAAGTGACACTAGTTGGCTCAGACTAGTGTCAAATTAAGGTGCTCAAATGTGCCTCTAATAGAAAGTCCTGTGTCACCATGTCTGACTGGGTGTGGATGGAAATGTGTCATCTCTGCTGCATCCGTAAATACACCCAACAATGATGTCATGGTGTAATATACTAAACACCCACTATTCCACTTTAGTACAGCAAGGTGAGATAATCAACCACTGGGTGTCAGCAAAATAATTTCTTTTTAAATGTTGAGCTCTTGTTGAAGGTGGAAAAACTAAAGTAGTAACACAGGGTTGAATGTGTGATTCAGTTTCACCACTGGTGTTATTGCCTGGATATTTGAAAAAAAAAAAAAAAAAAAAGATACTGAAAGTTTTGTAATATAACCAAACCAAACAAACTCAACCTAATCAAATGTGCCCATGAAGGGACACAAACTTTTATATTTTGGTAATTAGAATTATTATTGCTACAGTGCATGTTGTCTCATCTGAGAGCAATTGTGATTGAGGTTTTATTAGTGAGAGAAAAAACATCTCTTTAGATAATGAATATCTGGAGCTTCTCTCCATTAGACATACTTCTCCTGTTACTGCTATATGCATTACATTTCAATCTGAGAAAGTCAATAATTTTTATTGAATTCCCACAAGTCCATCAACAGTCGAATCTGCTTAAGTGACGCCAACCACGCCAACAGATACTGTAAGTAATGACTTCTCCTCGCTGAAAACACTGATGCAAGCCAGAGCTTTAATAAGAACCCAAGTGCCAAACTCACTGCCTCACTTCTCTTTTTAATATAAACACAATAAAGAAACATTTGCATTTATATAGTTCTTCCAAACCATCTGACGTTGCTGCCAGCCAGTATCCAGAAACAGCTGAGCGTCAAACTGATTGTTACCTGGGGAAAATTAAGATAAGGAAGTAATCCCGTGGATGAAAATGGCTTTGTTGGACCCACAGCGGTGGGGCCAACCAACTAGGAAGAATTAACAAACCCCTGCCCGCTGCCAGTAATGAAAATGCTATACAGTCTTATGTTTTCAATATGATAAGAATGATATCTCACTCATCCTCCAACTGTGATGCAGTATATTGTGATCTTCTGAGGATCAGTACTTTTTTATATTTGGAATAGGTAATGACTTGACAAGAATGTGAATTAAAATCCACCCTACAGTTAATATGCGTAATACTTTTTATTCAGGTAGGAGCTGCAATATATCAGGATTTCACTGAGGATGACATTATTGGTAGACACTGATCTATCTATGTGTCAATACATGTTTTGCATGTCCTTGCTCATCCTCTTGCATGCCGGCTGTTTGTTAGATGACAGATATTTTAGAAAAGCTACAAAATAGCGCCGCCTAGTTCATTTCACTAGTGTGATCGAGCAGGTAGAGTGATGCCATATTAAAGCATGGAAATTGGCCAGCTCCTATCAGCATACAGTGCAGAACAAAAGAGTGCTATAGGTGACGGCGACAGAAGAGTGATCTGAGCCATCTGATTTAATGGCTGGGTGACTTTAATGATAATCCACTGGCCTCTCCCTCCCTCTTTCCCCCTTAGGAGCTCCATTGGATGACAGGAAACAAACAGTGCTCTGACACTTCTCGCTAATTAGCATCATTAGCATACGGTCATTATGTAGCTGGACAGTAGCATGACAGGGCTCTGAGAAAGGCTACACTGGTGACCTTTAGTGGACAACACCAGCTGTCAGTAATTACCCACAGCACTGGCCAGAGGGATGAAGACAAAGACTGACTCCTTGTCCTTGAGGACCTGCGGTGCCTTAGAATGTCTCCCTTTTTATCTTTCTTTTTCCTGTAAGTGAATATATTTATAGAAAGAAAGAAAAATAAGGTGCTCACATGCTAGGAGACGAGTATGCAGTTGGTTCTTAACCTCAAAATTAAGTTTGAAAGGCTTTGGGCTGAGCTTTAACTAAAATGTGTGACTAAATAGAGAGATGCGGCTGCGTATTTCCTGCCAGAGGCTGGTGTGCGCGCACTGTTGACAAATTTACTACACTGAGTGGGAAATAATGACTTAAACATTGTTGCTCCACAAATCCCAATTTTAAGGTTTCGAGTGGAAATGACTATCCTCAGTTTTCTCTGCCTAAGTGCCGGTAATTGTTTGTTGCAGATTTCTTTGCTTCTATCAGTCTTTGAAGATATAATGTTGACTGTATGACTCCATGTTTTCTTTCATCTGAGAGCACAACTTCTGTGCTGATGAGAGGAAAAACAACTCTGAGCATTGGGTTGCGAAAAGGTAATTTGAAATATCAAAAAATTTGTTTAGGAAATTATACTCATGCTCGGGTGAAATAGCTACATGGCGCAGTAGTGCTAAAATACTCCCTCTACCAAGTCTAATCACAGACAAGTGTGCATGAACGCACATACAGGTGTGTGCACAAACTCACCAACACATTACTGTTACTGTCCCTGCGAGTCCCACTCACTTATGTGATGCATCCAGTAGCCCAGAACCTTAATAAAGTGCAGCGTTTTAACAGCCTCTCAAAAGAGTGTATGTGCTGCTTTTGTATATATGTCCTCAATCTCAAGGTCTGAAAATCATTTTTTGTCCTCAGAACCAGCTCCAGTTAAAGACAGACACACAAAAAAACACCCACATCCTTCAGTCTGATTCAAATTCATATTATGGGATACCAGCCCTTGTCTAAAGTATCCCCAGTGGCCTCCTGGCTCAGAAGTTTTTCTTCCTTTTCTTGACATTATGTTGTCTCTCTTCAACAGGAACGTCCGTTATGAAGGTTACTGCATCGGATGCTGATGATCCGACATACGGCAGCAGTGCCAGAGTGGTGTACAGTGTGCTGGATGGAGAAAAGTTTTTCACAGTCGACAGACACACAGGTAAGAACGAAAACACATCCAGCACTCTCTGAACCATTTTTTTTTCCGAAGGTTTTCCTGTGCTGCTTCTTCTTTCAGAAGTACCTTAAGCAATCTATGTTCAGAGACCATAATTCCCAGATCAATCAAAATTTGTGGACAAAAACATAAAATCAATTGGCCAAAAACAAGCAATTTTATAAAGTTTTAGCCAATAACTCCTGGCTCCAGTCACTCAAAATAGCACATGGCTCAACAATCAAGTCTAGAAGACAACATAAAGATAGTATAAATAGCATAAAGTATATACATATTAATCACACATATTTAATACATTTATTTACCGTGCTGTTTTGGCTCTATTGTTAGGACCTGTTTTATTGACTGAGATTAAATGTATGTGTTCAGCACAGTAAAGCCCAGAAGTTTTTTTTTCCGTCTCACTAGTGCTCTGAGAACATCGAGTCTGTCGGGGTCGTCATCTAACATTACATCAGAACCCCAGGTTATATTTCCACCACATTCAGATTCAACCTATGAAAAATCTCCCCCAGCTCTACATTGGAAAACTCTTTATTTCCCCATGGAGTTGAGCTTATAGGAGGGATTCGTCCTGACCCACAGTCTTTCAGGGGTAGCTTAGCATTGGTGTTGCCTTCGAATTCCTCTCCAGGGAAAAGCACAAAAGTTTTAATGATTCCCTTTTTGGTCTCCACCACTTAGATTTGGTCAGCCCGGGTGCCTTGATGATAAATGGCCCTGCCTGGGTGGAATTAGTCAGGAGACTGGATGGTCCATTCCAGCTTCTGCCTCACGACCCCCAATTCCTCCCACCCTCTCTCCCCCCTTCTTGTAGGCAGACGGGCAGCCTAATAGGTGCGAGTCAAGAAGGTCAAAATAAAGAGGAGACAGAACAGCTGTGAAACCTGCCTCATTAATATCACTTTCACTCACCTTGGCAAAGTCTATAGCAAGTCATATTTTTTTGTGTGTGTGTGTCGCTTGGGCCATTATGGAATTGTCTGTATAGGACAGAGCCATACCAATATATATATATATAGCAAAAATTACATTTTGTTTTCTCCATTTTAGAGTACAGTAGAAC